>PVKA01003313.1:0-111534 GCA_004027165.1 Ctenomys sociabilis | reverse complement strand
AAAAAAAAAAATTCTCATTTTAAATTTCAAATGGAAAAAAAAACAATAAATAAAACATAACGTAAAGCTCTTTCGGCATTCAAACAATTTTTAACAGTTTAAATCAAAGATTAAGAATCACTGAGCTAGAGAAAATTTGGTCTCCTCAAATGCAGCTTATAATAGGAGGTGAGAGGTATGATATTCCACATTCCTTCCCTTCTACTGTTTCACATCCCAAAGACATGTATCATCATCCATTTCAATTTGATTACATTTTAAAATCCAACATAATATTCTATGATGGACTATAAGCTTTGATAGTTTAAAACATATTTGCAGCAACCAAGAGTTTATAAAAATTTTTATTTAAAAAACTGCATTCTCTTGAGGAAAGATGGCTCAGTAGAATAAGCACTTCCCTGGCGAGCGCAGGAGCCTGAGTTCAATCCCCAGTTCCGCCAAAACAAAAACAAAAACAAAATTTCTATTTAGTACCTTATTCTTTAAATCTTTTTCTTCAAGTACCAGTATTCCTAAAAAACTACATATATACATTTTTTTTTTTTTTTTTTGCAGTACCAGGGATTAAACTCAGGACCTTCCATTGAGCTATCTCCCCAGGCCTGAAAAATAATTTTAATCTTAATCTGAATTACTCTTTTCACTACTAATTATATTTCAAGTGTTATCATTTCTCTTTAATATTCAGTAGTTGAACTGAATAGATTTAACATTTATGAGCTAACCAAATTATTTATAACTAGCTTTAGGAGGCATTTTCTGAATTCCAATCAATTTCTTAATTTGAATTAAGAATTTGTGGAATAAATTTACTTTTCATTGAATATTTCCTCTACTCAAATAAATCTAAGTTTAGCCAAAGATATCAAGATACATATCTGTTTTAATTTTGCCCATTACATTGCCAAGAGCAAAAGTTAACTAGAGGCCGGGGAGACGGCTCAGTAGAATAAGCGCTTCCCTAGGAAGCACAAGGATGAGTTCAATCTCTGGTTCCACCAAAAAAAAAAAAAAAAGTTGACTCAAGTGCACTCCACGGAAAAGGATTCTCTTTAATTATCAACACAAAAATGTGCACATTTAAGATAGCTCCTTCCCTCGTATGCTGTCATATTCCTATTACCTCATATCACTGCCTCATATATTCTGAATTAAAAAATATTTCCCATTCCCTTGGGATTGGAAGCCTTTCTGTGAACCTTCTTTACAATAAAAGAAAATGAAAATGTTTCAATAGGAACCAATTCTCTATACCCTATGCCTACAAAAAAACTTTATCAGAAACCAATAGTTTGCCAATTTTTTTAATTCCCCAAAAAGGAGTAGACTGTTGGAAAAGGTAAACTTTCTAAGATTTAGTTCTGTCATCTGAAAAGTGAGAAGGTAAGACCTATCTTACAAAATAGCATAAATCAAAATTCTTATGAGCATGAGCCTGGTGAAAAAGATGAGAAAGATAATTTGGAGCAGAAAGAGGTACAGGAATAGCATGCTCTAAAAAACACACGAGTTCAGCTAACATTGAAAGACCTGTACTAGCATAGCAGAAGGCCACAAGGTCATAGGTAAGTTTACTAAGAAGTGTGGGACTTTTACAGTACAGCAATGCCAAGAGGTTTACCAAAACATGGAACACAGAAGAAGAATACATTGAGAGAAGATGATAAAGTTATGAAGTCAGTCAAATTGAGTTTGGAGCATGATCAGTTAGAAATGAAAGTAAAGATTTATAGCCAAGAAGACTAAGAAGAATTATTTAGCAATCTTTGTATAAGGGAGTACCAAGACAGACTTCAGGAGTTGTTGGGTAGTCTTTCAAACTGTTTTGTTTTGTTTTGCTCTGTTGTTTTTTTATTAGTATACATTGGCAGGACAGATGTTTATGTTCTTAGTGTAGAGTTCATACCTGTACATATGACATCTTAATTTCTTTCTTCATTTCATACCCCAGGCTCTTCTGGTCCCCTTCTCATTCAAGAAAAAACTACCTTCCTAATAACTTTTATTTTGTTCTTCATTTAGAGTTTGGGCTTCTCATACATATATAAGAGAAATCATGAAATATTTAAGCTTGTGTGTCTGACTTATTTAAATTAACATTCTGGTCTCAAGGTGCATCCATTTGTCTGCAAATCACTTGCCTATCTTTCTCTCTCACAGAGTAGTGACAGAAAAAAACATTCCTTTGTTTTATTTACCTGTTTCTAAAACAAAATTTCATAAACAGTATTACTCTTATTCTATCTTAACAGCTTCCATTCCTTTAAAAACTATTTTGGGTCCAAACAGTTTACAGTAATCCCTCACTATTTCTCGGTTTGTCTTTCATGGACTTACCATTTCATGGGTTTTCAAAAAATATTAATCTATCACATATTTTTCACTATATGATGAAATCTTGCAGTACTGTACAGTATGTGGATGTTGTTAAAATTATGTAGGTTTCGAATTTTAAAAATGGTTAAGAACGTTAGAAGTGTTTTTAAAAGTTGAGAAAGGTTTACAAGAGTGTGGGAAGGGTTTATAAAGCCTAAAATATATATATAAATACTAAAATAAATATAATGTCACTACTTAGCTGATTTTCACTTATCACAGAAGTATCTGGAATGTAACCTCCACGATAAATGAGGGATTGGTATGCACCAAAACTCAGTAAAGGAGTCACTGTCTAAAGATTACTGAACAGTATCAGATGCAGTACCTGAGCAACTGCAATATCCAACAGCTACTACATTTGCATTTTTAAACCTTACCTGCAACTGCTTGCATAATGGGAGAATAACATGCATTTGTGTATTGCTAGAAGAATGTTTAACTTTTAGAGCACAATTTTATGTATTCCTTATGGGAAAGAAGTGTATTAGTGGGAATGTACATTCATTAATGGTAAAACTTTTTTAATATTTAGATGGGGAAAGCATATTTCACAGTACCTCAAGTAGTCATAAAGATTTAATTTATAGTGCTATAAAATGAATAAAAAAGAAAAACATATGGATTTGATAAGATACAGCTGTCCTTTAGCATTTGAGTGGGACTGACTGCAGGACACCTTCAGATAACCAAATCCACAGATGATCAAGTCCTTTGTGTGAAATGATATAGTAAATGCATATAATCCACACATACTCATATTCTTAAAATTATCTCTGTATTACAGTACCTAAGACAATGTAAATGCTACATAAATAATTATACTGTATTATTAGGGAATAATGACACATTAAAAAGATCTACACAGGTTCAGTGAAGATGTAATTATTTCAAATATTTTATCCACAGCTGATTGAATCTGCAAATGTGGAACCTGTGGATATAATAGGTCAAATGTAATAAAAGCAAGTTTTACTATGTTTCATTCTAGACTCAATTCTTTGCTACAACTTAGGTAGCTCAAAGCATGATAGCTAAGAATCCGAATTTTTAATGCCATCTTGCCCAAATTATAATGCTGGCATCTCTCTGTACTTCAAGTTTCCTGAAGACATAGATAACAGTACAGTGCATACTATTTCACAGAAACACTGTGAGAATTAAAACTGGCTAAAATGAAATAGAAGAGTGGCTGGTTCAAATCTTAACTATTTTTATAATTTACCTTGGAACTTTTTTTATCTAACCAAAATCTCAAGTTCTTTTACATGAAAGAAGCTTTGTGCTGTGTAATATGTTAATTATTTTTTCATTATTAATAAGGGGAAATAGGCAAGCCATTTTATTTTTCATCATGGTGTTCACAGAACACTGAGTTACAGTACTTTCAACTGGATGAAACTGAAGATTTTATGTAAAAACAATTTGATTCTTTATACTCTCCCTTTTCTGTAATTAACTGTCTTTTGAGTATATAAAAAATTAAAAGATCCTATAAACACTGAAAATAATAATTATTGTATATTATATGCATCAATTTAACAATTATGTCTTGCTCAATTACCATCATTTATTGGTTCCTCTACTTACATTTTTAAGATATACGTTGGGTTTGGGGGGCATTTATCATGAAATCCAAAAAATAATAGTCTGGGGGGCCAGCGAGACAGCACAGTAGGCTAAACACCTGCTTAGGCAGGAGCAGGCCTAGTTTCAATCCCTGGCACCACATGCTTTGCCAGCCCTGGCCCCCCAGGAGTGCTGATCCAGCCACTTAGACCTGGTGTGGCGGCCCACGCCTATAATCCCAGCCCTAGGGAGACTGAAAGCAGGATGATCACTGTGTAGTGAGACCCTATACCAAATACATTAAAAATAAAAAGTCTGGAATGATCACGATCAGGTGAACTAGTACCTTATAACCTCTGATTCCTTGGTGTATCACAGTGAATAATTGCTGAGCAGTAGCTAGGATTAGTACCATTATTATATTGAAAGCTATGAACTTGAATCACAAAGAAGCTCTGTTTTCTCAATATAGTCTCTTTAAAGAGACACAATAAAAAAAAACTGATTTTAAGGGGGAAAAGCTTTAAATTTAAATGAGTGACCTCTAATCATCTAGAAAGGTAACTCTTCTTGTAACATAAGATCTACTTTATTTATACAATATAAACCTCTAGCTCTACATTTTGGTTCTGCATCCATCTGGTAGACAGTAATTTCATTTAAGTCAGATGTGATGAGAAACATAAGATAACACATGCAAAATTTCTTACATATCGGTCAACTGGTAAAGACAGCTTTACAGATTCAGGTTTTTATATCTTTCCTTAAAACTCAAGAGAAATACTTTTTCCATTTTCATCATAAAAAGAAATTACATAAATACATAAAGAATATAACAGTAATAAATAATTTGTATCTACAATATTTCGGCACTATGTTACATAAAGTATACTGTATACACGATAATCCTAGGAAGAAAATATCATCAGCATTTTATTAATCAGAAAAACTGTGCTTCACAGAGGTTTAGGAACTGGATCAATTATTCCACAAAATTACAAATTACTGCAGGTATCTAAGCGAAAAGCACGACATCCTAGCTACTGCTCAGCAAAAAATTAACATGCCTCCACTCCTATCTTTTGCTTCTAAGGGAGAAAAAATATTCCTACTTGAACAGTAAATGAATCAGGAAATCTTAAAAAACAAAATATTGATTCAATGAACAATTACATGTATTTGGTTTTTAAAAGCAAATATTCTTTGCCCACCTTTGGCCATAGTGTTTCTACTTAGTGATTCTGTTAAGCAATTATACCTCAGAATGCTTAATTATATCAGAAATTACCTAACACTGTGTAGTTTAATAAATAATCTTCCTGTGATTACAACATAATTTGTCTACTAACTTACACAAAAACTATTTTTCATGAGAACTTCGAGATATTTTAAAAAGTTAACGAACAACTGAAAAATAGCAACTTAAAAATTAATAAACTATATGTTTGGAAGTTTACTTAACTTTACTAATGCACTGCTATTTAAGACAACCACTGCAATCTGTTACTTAAGAATCAATCCATAATTTAAGCATGTTACATAAGAATAATCCATATAGTATATAAATAAAGGACATACACAAGTCACTGCACAAAACGCAGTGACTTGCACATGTCCTTTATTTATATACTATATGTCCTACATATGAATGTCTTCTATTTCAACAACAAAAAAGCCACAGATAATTCATTACTATATGCTGCACTGAGTCGAAATTTAAACTCCTTCCATTTTAGTATTACCTCTTAGACAAACTGTCAAACAAACTCCAATTAAGTACTGCTATTCCTGCTTTCTAATAGGAAACAATTTAGAGCCAGTCAGCACCACAAAATATGCAACTTAAAAGGAAAGGTGAAGGGCCAGGGAGATAGCTCAGTAGAATAAGTGCTTCCCTGGCAAGCGCAGGGGCCTGAGTTCAATCCCCAGTTCTGCCCAAAAAAAAAAAAAAAAGGAAAGTCCAATGAAGGAAATGTATGCACCACTGAAATCATTTGTGTCCTAACTTCAGGACCCCAGTGCAGAAAAGTCAACATGCCTAGCATTTCCTTTCTTACTTTCAAATCAGTATTTTCACACTCTTCCTTGTAAATCTACACCAAGGAAATTTGAGACTACACTACTTCCAGGTGTATATATTAGGCGACTTTTGGTTTCTAGTTTTTCCACAGGAGTATTTTTATCATTTCAAAATCCCATTTTCATAAATTTAGAAAATTTCAAAAATGAAAATTTGCACTGATAACAGGAAAGGACAACTGCTCACACTGCTTTGTTTGAAGAAAGAAAGCGTACTCACAAAAAAAGTGCACCTAATAAGAGGCTAATAATAAAGGGAGAGAAGAAGGATGATGGTCCACTGCCAGATAATACTAAGCATGCTTTAAGTCAATGATAGTGAACCTTTTACAGCTTTCAATGATTATAAACAGCCCCACTGTGCATTTGTGCCATAGGTTCACCACCATCACTATATTTTTAAAAGTGGAAATTCTACGCAGTCCTTTTATCCTTCAAAACAAAAGGCCTCATATCCTGAGTCACACTCACATGGCACTAAATAGCGTAATAATGCAGTACCTGTGAAGTTCATTGTAAAAACTCGAAAGACAGAAATATGTCTTCCTGAGAACCTAAGCTAGTATTTGAAGATGTTTTTCTGTAGAAATTTTCTAATTTACAAAGGGTATTTAAGGTCTCATAATGCCATCAGCATTAACAGCTCATGTATAAGGCTAGAGTAGATAAAGGACCCATTACAAAAAATACTCCTACAAAGAATAAGAGTTCTTAGTCCCCCAAAATCCCTAAAAGGGGTATAATTTTGAAAACTCAAGTCTTGCATACTGCTAATACTTCATGAACCACCTTCCCTTCTGATACAACAAGAGCAACACTTTCATATAGAAAATTTCCTTCTTATAAAAAAAATTAATCTGCTCTTTCTAAATTTACATATCCTGAATAGCAGATTGTCTAATTATAGCACTCCAAGCCATTGCTGGCAGGCAGCCTCAATGGTAGGATGAAAGTAATTTCACACATATCTTGTATTTAAGCAGTCACACATGTTATGACATTGCCCAAATCCCAAAGTGTGAACAGAAATCTAACTTTTACAAACCTAAGTTTTACTTAACACCTTAAAACTTAAATGAAAAAAAGGGGGGGGGGGCTGACCAGACAGCTCAGCGGAGTAACGCACCTGCTTAGGCAGACACATGGGTCAGAAGTTTGATACCTGGCCTGCCTTGCCAGCCAAGCCCCCAGGGCATGCTGACACTGCAATTGAGATGGGCATGGTTGGTGTGTGCCTGTAATTCCCAGCACTTGGGTAGCTGAAAACAGGAGAATCACTACAAATCCAACCTGTGTAGTGAGACCCTATAGAGCCTGCACTAAATACAAAAAGAAAAAAGGCTTAATAGCTTAATTCTGAATGCACTGCTTTAAAGGTAAGGTAATCCTATATATAGTTTAAAAAGAACTGTGTTTCAGTTTTTCACTACTGTAAGGAAATATGATGGGCTAATTCTTACTTCATTATTATCCACAGCCCAAACTTAATTATTCTGTATTATATACTATTTTGTTTAGTCCTCAGATTTAAAGTGCTACAAAATTGACAAATTGCAACTCAATACATAGCCATTTCACCAGAAAAAAATGTGTGCTTCTCCCACTTTACCATACAAAATTAATGCAAGAGACACTGTCTTCCTACTTTTAACAGCAAACTGAAGCTACTCAGATTAAACTTGAATTTAATCAATTACAAATTCTAAGTGATAATATTCATATTTCTAAATCAAAGGAAATAATTCTTATATCATCAAATCTCAGTTACTGAGAATCTGCCCAGCCAAAGCTGATGCAGCTTTTATTAGTCCTTTGAACTTCCATTTACAGTTCTTCCTCACTTCTTAACCAGTCAAGAGAAGAAAATTATAAAAGACATGATGAAGCAGACAGTTTCATATTGTTAAGAATACACCGAGTCTAACATTCTGCCTGATGAATGACCTTTCCAACATTATTAATACACATGCAGGCCTTTCCATTGGAAGTTGGGATGACATCTGCAAAACAAAGTCCCAACTATCACTTATATTTACATCCAGCCTTGGGAAACTTTGAGCAAATATACATCCTTTGTGAACAAATATTTCAATTTGAAAATTACACGACCAGTATCTCCCAAGAGCAAAGGCTTTTAATTTGAACTCTACCTCCTGCTACCACTAGATTGGTGATGGAATTAGATAAACCTAAATCTGTTATTAACTTAGAGCAAGCAGACAACTCTAAATGATATCTTTAACAAAAGCATTATTCTGCTTATTAATAATTCCACAAGAGTAACATAGTAGCAGAGAACGAAAAAATCACAGACAACAAACAATACCAAGTTTAAAGATTTTCTTTCAAATTTTTATATTACATGTTACATTTTCTATTATTTTCCTACCTACTATTAAGATTAGGGTTATAATTTTATTCACCCTCAGTGACAATGAATACTATGTGTAGAAAGTAGTAAATAACAGCCTTTGAAACTCTATGCACTGTAATCACTTAAGGCCCATCAACCCTAGTGTCCAGGTACATATAAAAATAATGTTTGAATGCTCAATAAAGTATCTATTTTACTAAATAACAAAAGATTTACATAACACTGGTATTGGAAACCTAATATTTAAAAGGTCTAAATATTAAAATCCTTTATTTCTAGGCCATATATTTCCTCCAGGTTGTGCAAGGCTGGATGTAAACATAAGTGTTAGGTGGGACTTTTTCCAAAGATGTCATTGCAACTTCGAATGGAAAGAAAGATATGCTTTCATAACCAAAAAAGAAAGCAGAAAATACCATATTTGAAAGCAATGTGTCAAAGAAATAATTGTATTGATATAAAAGGAAAATATATTTGTACTATTCTTAAAATATATTTTATTATGAAAGAAAAGATCCAAGAGACACCAGCATATGAAACGTTTTCTTTAATAACATCACTATTTAATTAAAGTAACGAAGCATCCTTAAATAACCAAGCATTCTAAAATGTTTCCTACATTCTTCTGAATATTTTTTCCAAAAGTACTTTAAAAAGATCTACCATCTCAAATATAATTTTTAAATTACCACAGCCTTTACAATGTATTGAAATCACATCATAAATTTTTAAAAGTATGTTACAAATGAATTTTATGAGAATAATTCTTTGTATTATATAAAAATTTTAATACTTTCCCATTAAATACAAGGGGAATGATTTATAATGTAACATTCCATTCATATAATTGACACATTTAGTGTTCCTAAATGCCACACTGACTTTATTGACAATAATCCTAACTTTTGCTCTTAGTTTGAATACTTATTTCATATTACAAACTGAATTTAAATTAATGCAGTGCTTGAAAGTTCAAGTCTATATTTAATAAAATTAGGCCAAAGAAACGAATAATCAAAATAAACACATTACAACTTTCTGAGAGAATCACTTTAAGATTAATGACATGTTTATTTTTCATTATTTTAAATACAAGCAAGGAAGTTATTGCAATTCTTCAAAATTACACTACTATCCCAGATAAGATTTAACACTTTAAAGCAATTTAAAAATCTATAGTCTGATTTTAGTCTCATAAAACTTTGAACAATTGTATCACATCACTTTAATAGGCTTTATATCTATTATAACATTAAATTTAAAAACACTTATCTTATTTTCAAATTTTAAAAAGGCTTCTGAACAAAAAAGTAAATAACATGTGTCAGTCAGGAAATATATCATTATATCCACTATGAGAATTATACAAATCAATCAAGAATGATAGACTAATCACGTTTAGAATTGAAACATTAACAGGGTTAACAGGGTTGCAACTTTTCAATTCATTAAGGAAAAGCTAATCAAAATGTGGGGAAAAAATGTATCAAGTTACATTACTACTGAAGTAAAAAGATAATAAAAACACAATCAAAAAGGGAATTTTCATTTGGCATTGGTGTAGAGGTGAGCATAGCTGCCTTCCAGAAAGCGAACTTTCCTGAGATCTTTATACTTCACCTAGTTCTATTAGATCAAGAAAGTATCAGTTTGATTAACATTTACAATTTTCCTTTCTTAGAATTTATTATAAGTAGAAGTACGCAATAAGTCATAAAAACTCATTTATAATTCAACACTGTGGGCTTCAGAATAATAAGGAGAAAAAATGGAGGTTAGGCATAAATTTTGTAATTCTCTAACTGAAATGTGTCATTTAGAAAAAGTATACTGTATTTCAGAATATTATTGTTAACCAACTAAAATAACAGACTAAGATTTATCTCAAAGTTGCATAATTTGAAACAAATCTAACCATTTTATTTTTCTTCCAAATATTAAAAAATACATATTTTATTCTAAAAATATGAACATTATCAATTAAGGAAAATATAATCTTTTAAGCAACAAGTCATCCACATGCTTATTTAACTTACGCACCAAGTTCACTGTCATAAGACTCAATGAATGTCCAAGGACAACTGAAATGGGTTTGCCAGCAACCTACACCATGTGGTAAATCAATAAGAAGTAAATCTGTTTCCCAATACTTAAAATATAGAAAATACCTAAAGACCAATTAACGTATCATAAACCTATAAATACTTTAGAATTAATGTTATACAACATTACCCTTGATACAGAAAAAAACTAGCCTTCATGTGTTTATATTTCAAAAGAAAGAAAACAGCAGTAGATTCTGACAGTAGCGTTGCCCTACACATACACACGCTGTATGGACACACCTAATGAGACCACATTATGACATCCAAGGTCTTTAGTTACAAAACATTTTGAATGAGATCCACACAATACTACTCTACAATGTACTGACTCATGAAAATTTGCATATTATGAATCCAATGAAATTCTACAATTGAGAAAGATCAGGAATTCCAGTAAAATCTATCCTAGCCCATCTTATTTTCTCAAGATATTAAAGGAAAAAATTGGTGATATACTGTTATCAAAATAATTTGCTAGGAAAATATGTCCTTAGAAATCATCAGCAATGAGATACTTATAATTAAAATAAAACCATTTATATGGCAATGTCAATATTAAAATCTAATTTCTCATTAAATAACTTCTATAATTATAAAGATTTGTAGATTGGTGATAAAGCCTAAATGATGTTAATATACGATTAGTAAAATTATTCAAAATACAAGTGCTAGCCATCACCACACAAAATCTTTATATAGCAGATACTCAAAAGTATACGCATATACATGATAGACACCTTTGAATATGAACTGTAACATGTTTAACATTAAGATAACAAAACAAAAAATGTGGAATAATTTTAAGTTCAGATTACATAATTTCTGTGATTAATCAGGATCATTCACTATTATGCAAACTAGAATAAGTTTATCCTTGTCAACTGAGAAGTTTTATTTGAACAGTACAATAAGGCTCGAGATACAATTGCTATAAATTAGGTGATAGGAATATAAAAGAATAAGCCATAAATAGTATGCATCAGAAATTACATGTACATTTGATTTTCTAAATATTAGTAATCATTAAATCATCCACTTAAACTATTTAGCCTAAACTTAATTAGATGAAATAAATTTTTAACCCTGAATCCATATATTTTCTCCACATTAGCTTCTTAAATAATTACTTATTTTTACCCTTATTTAACACATTTTAAATTTAAATGGAAACTGCACGTAGTAGTCACATTTAAGATTTCTGAGATATATTTCCATCAAACCCTAACAGATATTAAGAACAATAAAAAAAAATTTTCTGCATTATGATTTTCATTAGTTTTTCAAAATATATAAAAAACTTAACACATTAATTTTACAAAAATTCAACTGATGGCCTGTTAGAGTCACACAACCAAAACATTGGTCAGAATTTATAAAATTGATATAAGGCATACTTTTAAGGAAGACAATAATTTTTCCACAAGTTAATAATTTGCAAAACAAAATGCACAATTATTATGATATAAAAATGAAGCTATGCTGACAGCTAACTACCCTTAGACAGAAAGAAAATCACCAAATCCACATTAAAAATACTACCTTGAAATGGTATGACTAAATATTCAAAACCTATATAAAATTTCAACTGCTAAAAAAAATCAACTAATCAAATGGTACTTTGATATATATACTTTAAAGTACTACATGTGCATCTCACAAATCAAACAGAAATGCAAAAGCATTTTAGATTATGCATTCCACCTATCATGTATATCTGAAAATAGTGATATGAAATTTAATTGTTTTCACTGTAACTCACATTTGCCAACATAAGAACAGTAATACATCATTAAGTAAAAATAAAATTATTTACCACTCTGGCTCAAAATGACTCTCATGAAACAGCTCACAAAATATTTCAGTTCCTATACAGAACATGAAATAATATACTAATAGCTATAAAAACTAAATAGTTTCCCTTTCTAAGAAATGAACATCAAGCTTCCTAACACAGAAGGTGGAAAAAGAACACACACAATAAAAATGTCTCATAATTTACTTATCAACTAGTTTATTAAAATTTATTAGTGATTTCTACTCAATATGATATTTAATAATTCAGCAATAGAATAACAATAAATGCAGTATCTTAATGGTTTATATTCTAGACATCAGATAGAATTATATGGTATACGTAGCATAGTAAAAGAACATGCTACACTACTTTGATGCATGTTACAAATTTACAAAAGTAATTAGGTCAAAATGCAGAAATAAGAGTCAAAAAAAACCTTAATGACCTCCTATAACATACATTACGTTGAGCTATATGTTAATATATTTGTAATTTATTATTTTCTAAATAATACCAAAATAGTAAAAATGTTTTTAAAAATTAAGGAGACAAAAGTAATATTCTAAAGAAAAGCAATATTCTTTAATAACAACCACACAAAATCGGTCTGAAACTCTGAACATAAATTAAAACTATTTGTACATTTTTCAAATATGAACTATATTTTCATCCTCTCCCATCAAAACTGTGTTTAAGATTTTTATGAAACAGTATACATTCATAAATAGCAAACATAAAATCAGCCCAATTTTGCTTTTTTATTTAGCAAGCAAAATTTATCTGAGTCATTCAAAATTATACATTAAATTAGCAGTAGTTGCACAAAGAATTGCCTAACCTCTCTATCTGTACAATATGAAAATTATAAATAATATATAGAGCTCTTCTAATTTTATAGTTTAAAAACCACTGGGGAAAATTTGTAAATGAAAATTAAATATTCATTTAAAAATATTTTGTAACATATCCCAACGTCCAGGACAAACCTAAGACTGTATGACTGATTTGATAGAGCTGGAGCATTCTGCTTTGTCTAGTTCCTTGAAAGATGTACAAGTGAAAACACAGGTCTGTCTTATAATGGATTAATTCTTTGCTTGCAGACAACAAAATATTTTAAATAAGCAATTCTACTTAATTGTATCTATTATATAAATTTACATGTTAAAATTATAACAAAAATCTACTTCTTAAATTGACCATTCCAAGTGCAGGAGCAAAAATAGCAAAAGAAAATCAAGCAAAAAATCATTCCCTTTAGACAAATCTTACATTGACTATTTACCAATCTGAAATTTTTCTGTACATCAAAATTATGAGCATTTATTACATTTATACTAAAACCAAAGTTAAATATTTTGCACTAAGCCACTGCCAATTTGATGAGGACAAGCAACTACCATTAGGCAGAAGCTATACCTAATGCATTTTAACGGTGTGCAGTAATCCGAAATATATTAACAAATGTTAGTATTTTTCAATAGAATATACTGTACAAAGCATCCAGAAATATGAAGCTCTTAAGGTTCGTTCTTAGAAGTAAATTATTAGTTCTCAATTTAAGATTTTTTGAACAAATGCAAACTCCTTTTGAAGGTAATTATTTGTATGCCTAAGAAAATATTTTTAAATGGATAAAAATCAGTAATAATTGCTAACCAAAGTAATTTGAAATTTGTTTTACTTCTAATATTTAACAATTTATTTTAAATATGTAACTTCTATTAATTTTACAGTAAAATTAGAATTATCTCTAATAATTAATCGAAATATTTTCATATATATGTGTTATTTAAGATGTGTTTACTAACAAATAAGTTTATCAAACATGAGCTGAAATGGTATGCTACAGTCCAAAAGTGATCTACCGGCCTTGAGTATAACTAAAAGGTCATCAGAAGTATTTTAATATTTATTTTAAAAATTTGTTCTTACCTCAAAAAGTATTTTCTAAAGATGATGAGATCCTCCTTTAGAACAGTTAGCACTGTAAATTTATCTCTCCTTAATATCTTCTATTTATTTCATTATTTTTAAAATTCTCAAAATTCTGTTTTTCATTTTCATCTCATTTTAGCTTTGTTTCTTAATTAACCCTTTTTATGCCCTCTTTTGCTTTCGTCATTTCACATTTCATTCTTTAAGGCAGCAGCACATACAGCCAACCAGGCTTATGTCACCAGGTCTGAGATAGCTATTAAAAAAATAAATTCTTTCTATACTGAGAGGGAGAAAAAAAGGCCACTCATCTACTGGGAGACAATGAGATTTTTAACCCAACAGACAAGCCTGTCCAATAAAAGTGAGACTTGAATCAAGTGATTATAACTTAGCATGCATATACATGGAGTTCTTGGAAAGTATCCAAAAAACATTTTTTTTGGTTTCTCCTCTCCTGCTTGGAAAGAGACCTAAGAAAATAATTGGACTATAATAATTCAATTTCTTTTTCCAGTCTTGCAAGAAATAAAAAAAAAATTTAAATTAAATAAGAATTTTTTTCAATGAAATCTTTATAAACTAAGAATTTTAAAGTTTTAATTTCTCTTAAATATTTAAATCTGAGGTAAAGCAAAATTCTCTTCCCAGAGTGTTTGCTCCAAATATCAACTAAATACGTAATTTCTAGACTAATCAAAATTGAAAACTCTATATTTTGTAATAAATAAAACAATTCTGTATGCCTTTAAAATTTTATCAAATATCATATTTCAGCAGGCTATTTCCAAACAGTATTTTTTAAAAAACTGATTAGCTTGATAGCAATTTTAAGTCCAAAAAAACCATTCCAATCATGTAAAATAAAAGCACAATTTCAATGCTCATCTAAAAACAGAGCTTGTATCTATCAATTATCTAAATAAAAACAAATGATCACAAACTCGTACCCTCTGTCTAGACAGAGTATCCTAAAAATGTATTCAAAAATATATCTCAATAATGGTAATTTTAATATTGCCTAACAATGGACATATTTTAAAAATACTACTACTTGCCTATCATATTGCCCATTTACTTTTTGCTTTAGAATATTCAGATCTATAACCATATTCACATCTAAAATATTTACTGAATATATAACAAGAGTTATTTAGAAAAAATGAGTATCAAAGTCTACCGCTACAGCTATTTCCCAACTCTAAATATTTAGTCTGCTGTTTCTTTGAGTATAAAAAATAAAAGCATGCCTTCCAACTTGTGACAAAATCAAGTACAGGATTTTATTGGTGTACATTCAAGAGAAAGGACAGTTTTCAGTGCTTTCTTTATACAAGAAATGGCCACTGATTACAAAACCCTACAAACAGCATTGTATTCCATAGAGCTCATATGCATTCTATTGTCTTGAAAATGTTTAAATGTTCTCAAAACTGGCCAGTTTGTGCAATTTATATTGCACTTTGTTCCTAATACCTGAGGATATTACAATCTATTCACAAAAATACTTCTTTCTATCCATAATAAAATTCACAAGCCAAAAACATGATAAATGTAAATACATTTTTAAAAGTAAAAATAATGAAAAAAACTGCATAGTCAAAGTGCTACAGTCAAAGGGTAAGGAAAAATGACACACTGAAAAGTATGTTCAGAATTCCTATCACATGCAAAGAGCTCAGGTGTCTAATTGTGAACAGTACTTAGGAATATACAAGAAAAATTTCAACAACTTAGCACAAAAGTAGGCCAATAACAGTAAGAAACAAAAATGGTTTTAAAATATATGTTTAATCATGCACTGGGTGAAATGCAAATTAAAATTTATTCTTGTATCATTTCTTACCTATTTAATAACACACTGTCCACAAAGTGCAGAAAATAAGTGCCCTTAATCTACTACTTATGTTAATGCAAAATAGTATAATACCTAAGAGAATGTGGCAATTCCTACCAAAACCATAGGTACGTAAACCCTCTTAATTAGTAATCCCATTTCAGACAATCTCTTCCACAATACACCAAAACTTGTACAAAATAATATCTAAGTAACTAAAATGACAACTCATACAACACCAAAGAATGGCACACCTTAAGTGTACAATAATTAATTAGGCTCTGATTGAAAGAATTATGCTACTTTCAATGAACAGACCACCATATTACAGAGAAGAAGAAAAAGGAGAAATACCTTATGAGTCATGAGAAATCTGCTACATGCATGCAATGTTTTATACTAATTTAACCTTTGAGTAAATAACTTCATTTGCCTTAATACTATCATTTTTTTGTATAAGTGAATATTAACTCCATTCAACAAGGGTCAACAAAATTGATAGAAATAACCCACAGCTTATCCTATATTCAATGATGAAAGAATACAAGCTTTTCCTGTTAGATAAGGAACAAGGATGCTCACTTACACTACATCTATTTAATATAGCACTGAAATTCTACTCAGAGCAACTGGTAAGGAAAATGAAGTAAAAAACTCATTTAGAAACAATAAATCAAATATAGTATTTTGAAAAAACAAAACCTGGGCCATGTGTACACATACAGTAATTCAAATGGAGCTCCCTAGCATAGACAGGGCTCAGATTTGATACTAGCTCTTAAGTAAAGGAATGATGTGGAAGAGGAGGGAGAAAAATAAAAATTCCAAAGATCCCACATACACAAAAAAAAGCTAGTAGGATAAATTGATTTACAATACAAAAGCACACAAAAAGTTATACTTTTAAAAACTAATAATAAACAATCAGAAAAAAAGCACCAAGAAAACACTTTGATATCAACTCACTCCAAAAAGAATAGATATCATAATGAAATCAATTAATAAAAGTGATGGAAAGGCTATCGAGAACAAGGAACTCTTTGCTACTGTTGGTGGGAATGTAGACTGGTACAACCACTATGGAAATCAGTGTGGAGACTCCTCAATAAGCTAGGACTGAAAATTTCACTCAAATCAGCTATTCTCCTTCTGAGTATTTTCCCAAAAGAACTGAAAACATCATACCATAGTGATATATGTTCACCCATGTTTATAGCAGCACAATTTATAGCCAAATCTTGGAAGCAACCAAAATGTCCATCACCTGAGGAATGAATAAAGAAAATGTGCTATTTTTATACAATGAAGTAATCCTCAGCTATAAAGAAAAACTGAAAGCCTTTATATGTGAATGGATGCAACTAGGGGATATATACCTAAGTGAAATAAATCAGATCCACACATAGAAATATCATATTGTCTCCCTAGTATAAGAACCTTAAAGAAGAAATAAAACCTGAAAAGTATAACAGATATAGTAAAACAGAAAAACTGAACTCAAGAATTAAACAATAGCTTTTTGTCTTGGCCGCCGACATGCCCTCCAGACTAAGGAAGACCCGGAAGCTTCAGGGCCATGTGAGCCACAGCCATGGCTACATTGGCAAGCACCGGAAGCACCCCGGAGGCCAGGGTAATGCTGGTGGCATGCATCATCACAGGATCAGCTTCGACAAATATCACCCAGGTTACTTTGGTAAGGTTAGTGTGAGGCATTACCACTTAAAGAGAAACCAGAGCTTCTGCCCAACTGTCAACCTTGATAAATTGTGGACAATGGTCAGTGAGCAGACATGAGTAAATGCTGCCAAAAACAAGACTGGAGTAGCTCCCATCACTGGTGTAGTGCAATAGGGCTACTACAAAGTTCCTGGGAAGGAAAGCTCCCAGAGCAGCCTGTCATGAAAGCCAAATTCTTCAGCAGAAGAGCTGAGGAGAAGATTAAGGGTGTTGGGGGGGCCTGTGTCCTGGTAGCTTGAAGCTACTGGACAGGGGGCACATTAAAATACTAACAAATGGTTTTCAAAAACAAGAATTAAACAACAAAGATGAGAAAAATGAAAAACATAGGAAAAAAGGGGGAAAAACATGCAAGCGTATATACAGGATGGCTGGGAATGATTGTACTAATAATTTCCATTAGTATTTTTGAAAATAGCAATTAATGTGTCAAATTTCCACCTTGACTAACTCTATATGCTGATACCTCTAAGCAACAACATCAAGCAACAACAGCAATGTATAATACACAAAGCATGCTTGGAAAAAAAAAAAAGAAGAAGAAAGAAAAGAAAAACTAACAATTTTGACTGGGGAGATGGCTCAGTGCAATAAGCACTTCCCTGGCCTGAGTTCAATCCCCAGCTCCACAAAAAAAAAAAAAAAAAAAGAAAGAAAAAGAAGAAGCATGCTTGAATTCCTTTCATCTTGGTCATCTAAAGATGTACATTTCTAATGTTTTAGCAATTGTTATTATGCTCTCATTAAAATAATTTTTAAAAAGTTATAAAAAAGAAAAAAATAAGGTTTCTTAAAAGCAAGTGGTAATATTCAATTATTTGTTCAATGTTTGAATATCTACTAATGTGAGCAACAGATTTGATGATAAAGATAATAGAACAGTCATTGTTAATTAGCTATTCTTGTTTTGAAAATCTGTAACATGCACTATTGTGTTACCCTGTTTTTGCTTTTAAATATTCAAAATAAAATGAATTTTTTTTAAAAAGACACAATTCTACTTACAAAAGGAGTAAAATAATTACAAAAAACTTAACCATTGAAAAAAATACCTGCATAGTGAAAACTACAAAATATTAGTAAAATTAAAGAAATAAATAAGTAGAAGGCCATCCTGGGTTCACAGACTGTAAAATTTCAAATTGTTAAAACGGAAATGATACCCAAGGCAATACACAGACTTAAGGTATTCCCTATCAATTCTCTCAAGTAATAAAAATAATATAATACTGGAATAAAGACAACATACAGCCCAATAGAATAGAGAATCTAAAAATAAATGATTTCTGACAATGTTTCCAAAACCACTCAGTGAAGAAAGACAAACCTCTCGACAAATAATGGTGAGAAAATGGGATAACTATATGCAAAAGAATAAAATGGACCCTTTCCTACAGGGAAAAGGGGATCCTTCCACATTGCTGATGTGAATGTGAAAAATTCAACCATCAGTTGAATTTGCAATCAGTTTGGAGATCCCTCAAAAAAATAATAGAAACCCCATTTGACTCAGGGGAGGAAAGGAGGGAGGGAGGGAGGAAAAGAGGGAGGGAGGGTGATATTTATGCACGATGGAGTGTACTACTCTGAAATCAAGGATAAACTTGAATCAAGTGAGTCATTTGTAGGAAAATGGATGCATCTTGAGTTATAACATTAAGTGAAAGAAATCAAATGTATAAGCATAAATATTGCAGTTTCGGATACAAAAATTCAAAGAATAAATAAATACCAAAATGAGAATCATGGAGTGAATTCTTTCAGAACTGGAAAGAATTAAGTTTGTGAACCAAGGCACTACTGTAACAGGAAACAAGGAGATAGATCTTTTACAAATGAGAAATAAGGCAGTCACAAAAAGACAAACATTGAATGATCCAATTAAGAACAGATACCTAAGGGTCAAAGTCATTGAGACAGGAGGTAGAACACAGAATGATCACTGTCAAGGACTAGGGGAAAGAATAATGTACTGCTTAGTCGGCATAGTTTGAGTCTCCTAGGACTCAAGTTCTCAAAACTCATTAAACAACAGTGTAAATATATTTACCACTACTGAAATGTACATGTAAAAACAGATAAGATGATAAAAATCATTATATTAAGGGGTCAGGGAGATGACTCAGTAGAATAAGTGCTTCCCTAGCAAGCACAAGGGTCTGAGTTCAATCCCCAGTTCTGCAAAAAAAAAATAAATAAAAATAAAAATCATTATATTTTATATTAATGTTTAAATGTTTTACAATAAAAAAATTTAAATTTTAGAGGTGAAAATGGGCATTCCTTCCCATTTACCACCATTAAATTTAATCTCTATATCTAAAACTTCAGCAAAGAAGCTGAATACAACAATTCTTACTTAATAAGGAAACAATTCAGAGGCCCAAAAGAGGTATCTATGAAATATTCAGCAAGAATATTAGCAAAAACCTAATCTTAAAAATTAAATTTCAAACCTGAATAAATAGAACTTACTTCCACAAAAAGAAAAGTATTCTGGAAAGATTACGTGCAGCATCTAAAAAATAAGTGAGATTTATTTCAGGACGAAAGTTACTCTGTGAAGATAAAAGCGGAAAATAAACACAAAGAAAAGAATGTTAACATGGCAAGTCCTACTTGTTTTAATCATCCCTAACAAAAGAAGTTATTGATAAACTGGAAGTACCTAACTGATTTTTCTGGCATTGGTTATAGGTAGAGAAAAAGTCATAACAAGTGTAAAATGACACTATAATTCAGACATGAAATTAAAGGATTAATATAAAATTAATATAAAACCCAATTAATATAAAACCCAAAAATTTTAGTAATTTATGTAGACCATCACAAAACAGAAAAGGTGAGTAATAAGCACATAAAAGATGTGCACTATCATTACTCATCAAGGATAATCAAATAAAAGTATCAGCAAAAACCATTCAGATTAGCTAAAGTTAAAAAGCCTACCAATACCACTTATTGATAAGACATAGTATAAATCATTACCAACAGGAATATAAAAATGGGACAATCATTTTTTTATAGTGGTTTGGCAGTTTTTCACAAAATTTAAGCTAAGAATATATTTACCTACAACCAAGCCCCCGTTTCTAAGTATATCTTAAGAGAAAATGAAAACCTCTGCAAAAGACTTGTTCATAAATGTTCTTAGGTCTTTCCAGGTGAAAACTGGAAAATAAGGCAAGTATCCACTACAATAGATAAATAAATTATTATACAAGTTCTTAAAGTGGGACACTCAGGCATAAAATGGGATAGATTATGATACATAAACAACATGTACTTAGGAACTGCCAACAATCTTTGAATGACAAATGGATCCAGATATAGGTCAAAGGTAACATACCAGTAGTACAAAACTAAGCCAAGAGTCACATGGAAACACTGAATTAAATCAACCATAAAGCTTAAACTACACAATCCAATTATAAGCCAAATACCTTGCTTTAGTAAGATGAGTTGTATTGTTACTTGCAATCACATCCATTATAGATAGAGGTGATACAACTTATACTTAATGATTCCAATACTCCCCACTTAGTAATAACAAAATTTAACAGTTACAAATGACAATGCATGACAAAAATAAATAAATTTTTAAAAAGTACCTAAAGAAAAAATTGATGGACTGAAATGACCATGTGGATCAGCTACTATTAAGAAAAAAAGAAAATGACAGCTGAAAAGTTTAGTAAGGAACATTTTGTGAACAAAATGCTTTTTCCTACAATGCTTTATTGAGAAATGTATACATACAGCTCTGAATCCACTGAAACTTTTCAACAGCCAAGAGAGATGATGTCATCTCCAACATACACATATGAAAATAAAAGCTCTCAGAAGTTAAGTGTTTAAGAAGAAATCAAATAGCTCAGCAGTTTAAAGCACTTGCAGGCAGGCTCAGGGGCCGGGTTCGATCCCTGGACCTGCCATGCTGGCCCCACCCCCCCAGGGCATGCTGTGATGTGATTGAGACTGGGCATAGGGCCAGAGAGATGGCTCAATAGAATAAATGCTTGCCTAGCAAGCGTAAGGGCCTGAGTTCAATCCCTGGTCCTGCCAAAAAAAAAAAAAGAAAACAGTTGAGCAGAGTAATTTATTGAAAATGTGTTAGTAATCATTTGTGAAACTGCCTCACTGCTGTTTCTCAGTAAAATTATTTTTTTAAAAAATAGCTAGGATAGATACACAGCTACTTTCTCTTAGTTCAAGGAAAAGAAAGATACATACTAATGTTGAGACAAATTCATCTGCATCTTGTACTATGAATAACTACTAAGAAGACAATAATATGCAATGTATTAACCACTGTAACTATGCTATTAACCTGTACTGAAAATGTCTCAATGCTACTTCTTTCTTAATAAAATTACTATTAAAAAAAAAAAAAGAGAGAGACATTGGGCATGGTGACGCGTGACTGTAATCCCAGCTCTTGGGAGGCTGCAAACAGGTGAATCACTACAAGTCCAATCTAGTTGTGAGATCCTGAACACCCTGTAGACCATTTCTAAAAAATAAAAAAAAAAATAATAATAATAATAAAATTTTAAAAAGTAGAAAAAAGACTAAAACAGGGTAATTTACAACAATACTGATGTTACATATTTTCAAAACAAGAATTAACTGATTGTCGTAATATCTATTTTTATTGTCAAATCTGTTGCTCAAATTGATATAGTTATGCAAGACAGTGGAAATAATTGAATATTAGAGCTTGTTTTCAAGAAATTTAATTTTTTTCCTTGTCTTATTTTAAGAGAGAGTATTTGTGGTGTGTGTGCATGTGCATGTGTGTGTGTGTATGATGGGTCTCATTACGCAGCTCGGTCTCATAGTAATCCTCCTGATTTCTGCCCCCCTAATGCTGGGATTACAAGCATGACTCCATCGTCAGCTCAGTGCACCCAGAGATGGGGGCAGCATGGCATGCTCCTTGTCTTTTCCTGTTTTAATTTCTTTTAAAGAGAGAATAATAATTGATAAGGTATTAGAAATGGTACACATTCAGAAGACCAAGATGAGAGATTTCAACCATGGGTTTTGTATTACACATTGTCATCCTTGATGTAGTTCATCACATCTCAGACATCAGCATACGGTTAGTCAAAGTGAAAACTCTAAACATTAACTGCGATGTTGAAAAACACTGATAGAAATCATCTCAGTCTTCTGTATATGTACTTGCATGTTTTTCCCTCCTTCCTTTTTTCCTACCTTTTCTCTCATGTTCATTCACAACAGGATCTTAAGATGGTAAATACAAAAGAGAAAAAAATTACTACCTTTAAGAGTTACTATAGGGCTAGGAATATAGCTGAGTGGCATAAGCACCTGCCTGGCAAGTGCAAGGCCCTGAGTTTGATCTCCAGTACCAAAAAACAAACAAAAAAATTACTATAAAGTAAATAGATTTATATAACACCTTTTTTAAAAAAATGGGTCTAGAATCACAATACTTGAAACATTGTTGGTACTCAATCCATATCTTAATAAATGAATTCTATGCTAGACTTAGAAATAATTATTGGTAAGCATAGTTAATTAAAACACAAAGCAAGTGAGAAGATATTTTTCAAGATCATACAACCTATAATTATACTTCTAGGCTTTCAATATATTTGTTAGTAATTATACAATGTAATTCCTACCTCTTCATTTCTTATAAGTATCATAAATCCATGAATGCTATAAAACATAGAATAACTACAGCTGGTGAGATAGCTCAGCAGACTAAGCACCTGCTTAGGCAAACACAGGGTACAGGGTTCGAACCCAGGACCACATGGTGTACTGGCCCTGCCCCTGTCCCCACCCAGTGCACTGAGCAGGCCACTGAGTCCAGGCAAGGTGGCACATACTTGCAATCCTAGCACTGGGGAGGCTATAAACAGGAGGAGCTACATAGTGAGACACTTTACCAAATACATTAAAAAAAAAAAAAAATGGGATAACTCTCCTACATTAAATTATCCAAATAACTGGTCAACATTGAGAAGAACGAAGGGACTATACCGCTGTATCTTTATAAAGCTATTCAGCACACACAAAGATTATGGTTTGGCATCTTCAGATATATCTCCCATTTTAAAATAATGAACAGACATCAATGCAATGAAATATGTGAAATTTCTCAAACTATCTCATCTATTTTAAGCATTCATAAGCAATTTCACCAAGATGTATTTTAGAAAACTTAAACAAATTAACACTCAATATGAATCTCTTAGAATTCCTCATAAATCAGTGAAGTAGTAAATAGTATTATTTAATATAAAGAAATGGAGAAAACAAGAACTTCCCCTTTAAACTCACTATATATTAATCTGGAATTATCTCATGAAATTGTTTACATGCAAATGAGCTTTATATTTACACTGAAAATCTTCTGAAAATGAAGTCTAATAAATTACAACTGAAAATTTATTGTAAAATTTATTCTTTATCCCATTTTTTTCTTGTTACACAGTTCATACTAACCTTGAACTCACTATGCAGCTGCAGCTAGCCTCTAACTTGCAGCAATTCTCCTGCCTTAGCCTTCTAAGCACTGACAGTATGGGTATGCACTACCACACCCAGCTTATCCCATATTCTTGTATGTATGATTATTCACACCTTGTGTCTACTGTAATTTGTGCTAATTTGACTTCCAATAACAAACTCCACTTGACATTTAAAAAAACAATGAACTATACTTTTTTTTTTTTTTTTTTTTTTTTTTTTTTTTTTTTTGGAACCAAGGATTGAATTTAGGCCCTTGAACTTGCCAGGGCAGCATTTATTCCACTGAGCCAACTCCCTGGCCCTAAGAACTATTCTTAATTAAAACTAACCATATTCTCAAACTGTTAGTAAGAGTGCAAAGGAAGATAAGAATATTTATATCTATTTTAAGAAGCCTACAGGGTAAAAATAGAAACTAAAGGGTGGCACATGGCTCAGTGAAAAAGCACCTTCTTAGCACACTTGAGTCCCCAAGTTCAATCCACAACACTATAAAAAATAAAAATAAAATATATATTAAATATTCAGACTAGATTATGTTTCATGAAGGAAAATGGGAACAAATGAATGTTAATGATTTTTATTGCCTAAGAAACTGAGGCACCCTGTATCCCAGGCCATGTGGGCCCCACCGCAGGGCCCTCTGAGCCAATGACTAAATCCGGGCATGGTGGCATGCACCTATAATCCCAGTGCTTGGGAGGCTGGAAACAGGAGGATAACTATGAGTCCAAGTCGAGTTGTGAGACCCTGTACCAAATACAAAGAAAGAAAAGAACAAGCAGAGACAGAACTGACCTATATCCTAACGGATCTTTCTCATTTTCTTTGTGTCTAATGTAAATTATCAAATTATTTACATCATTTCCAACTCTACTAACTCTTAACAGAAGGGGAAAATTAATTCTAAACACATTTTACATTAGTGGAAGACATTTCCTCATGAAAAATGCCAATATAAATTTTTTAAAGTCTACTCTTTTTAAATGCATTTTCTAATTTTTCATTTAAAATAGCTTCTTAGAACCAATTTTGTTTTATTTGGACCTAATATTTTGGTCTCATCTAAATGTCTATTTTCTGACAGTATAGAAAAAGATGTTTTATGTAATTTAATAACTAAGTATCTAATAAATAATAAATAAAATTTCAAATGAGAGAAAACCTCGCCTATAAACCTGGCCTGCCATGCCATTCCTGCCCCAGGGGCATGCGGAGATTGGGATTGAGACTGGGTGTGGTGGCACATACCTGTAATATTAGTGCTTGGGAGGCTGAAAACAGGAGAATCACATTTTCAATAAATTACTCTGCTCAACCTTTTTTTATTTGGTGGGACCAGGGACTGAACTCAGGCCCTTACGCTCCCTAGGAAAGCACTTATTCTATTGAGCCATCTCCCTGGCCCTATGCCCAGTCTCAATCACATCACAGCATGCCCTGGGGGGTGGGGCCAGCATGGCAGGCCCAGGGATCGAACCCGGCCCCTGAGCCTGCCTGCAAGTGCTTTAAACTGCTGAGCTATTTGATTTCTTCTTAAACACTTAACTTCTGAGAGCTTTTATTTTCATATGTGTATGTTGGAGATGACATCATCTCTCTTGGCTGTTGAAAAGTTTCAATAGATTAGTCCAACCTACGTAGTAAGGTCCTGGAGACCCTGGAGACCCTACCCTAAATACAGAAAGAAAAAAAAAATTTCTCATTTTAATTTCAAGTGGAAAAGTATAAATATATAAACCATAAACTAAAGCTCTTTTAGACTGTGCATGGTGGTGCGTGCCTGTAATACTAGTGGTCTGGAGGTGAAAACAGGAGAACAAGTCAGATCTACATAGTGAGACCCTGTTAGACCCTATAAACATATGGAGTCATGTACTACATAACTGCATTTTGGCCAAAGATAAGACTTTGTTCAACAGTGGTCCCATAACATTAAAATGGAACTGAAAAATTCCAGTCACATAGTGACAAGGCAGACATTATTATGGTGTAACATATTATTCAAGCTCATGGTTATGCTGGTGTAAACAAATCTACTATACTGCCAGATGTATATGTGTAGCACATAAATTATACTACATACTTGTGAATAAATGACTGTTACCAGTTCATGTATTTATATCATACTTTTTAAAATTATTTTATAAGGCACTCCTTCCATTTATAAATAAGAAGATTGCTATAAAATAGCAGATCAAATTACACATCTCAATTGATCACTACTACTACCCAGGTTTGTGTAAGTGCACTCTATGATGTTCACTATACAAATATCATAGTTACACAAACCAAAACAGCTATACCATCACCAGGCAATGAAATCTTATGAAACCACCTGATGGTGTCAATCACTGACCAAAACAGTTATATGGCACATGGCTGTATGGTTTGGTTTCACTTCACCAAATTAAGCAGCATTTTAAAATCAACATAAATATTTGTCATAGTTTCTCTTTCTTCCTACAAAAGCTATTAGTAAATCAGTTGTATTCCTGTTAATTAAGGACATTTAGTACAATAATTCTGTGAAAAAAATGACATCAATTTGGCTTATTAAATTACTGATTACACCTGTGCACTGATACATAAACAAAAGTTAAACAGGTAACTTTAAAATTCACTTTTCACTACTTTACACTAGTTAATCAATTAACTGTTAGATATTCCTGACCAACTATACTTCTTACCTAAAGAATATATATTTTCTAACTTCTACATCTAATCACTAGAACTGCTACAATTACAGCAAACCAAAACTAAGAAAAGGGGGCTGGGAAAGATAGCTCAGCCACCTGAGCACCTGCCTGAACGAACAAGGTCCAGAGTTTGATCCCTGGTACCATATGTCAGCCCCAAAACTGGGTGTGATGGTGCACATCGGTAATACCAGTGAGGGGAAGGTTGAGACAGTAGGATCACTATGAGTGTGAGCTTCAGAGGTGAGACCTTATATCAAAAATAAATAAAGATCACATTCACTACAAGTGTGATTTATAAATGGAAGATACAAATGCAAAGGACCAATATATAGATATTATATGTCTGGTCTAAAGATCTTAATTAATATGAACATACGGAACAGGACATCTTAAGAAGTTAGATTTGAATAGTATTAAACTTAAATTCAGAAACATATTACCCTTAACTTATTATGTACCTTTAATAGCAGCTAAAGCACTACTTGCACCAATTCATTAATGGTCTCCTTTAAAATTTACTTAAGATGAAATTTCAGTGTTGTTCTGATTTACATTTCTCTAATGCCAAAAATACTAAACATTTGTTCATGTACTAATTGTTCTACACATTTTTTCTTCTGAGAAATGTCTATCACTTCAATTGCCCATTTTTTATTGAGTCTTTTGAGGAAGGATATATCTCTTCTGACTTCTTTATTCTAAATACTCATCCTCAGTTCAAAAGCATCTGATGAAAATTTTTTAGCATTCTGTAGGTTGTAACTTCATTCTGTTAACATGATAGAATCCCATTTTTTTAACTCTTCATATTCTATCTTGTATAAATGTGGTCTTCTGTTTAGGAAGCCCTTGCCTATGCCTATGTATTCAGGAAAGGTATCTACTATTTCTTCCAGCAAATGCTGTATTTCTATTTTTATAGCTAGGTCACTGATTTTTATTTTATTTTCATACAAGTTGAGAAATATGGATCCAGCTTCACTCTTCTGCACATCAGTAACCAGTTTCACAGCACCATTTGTTAAGGAAGCTATCTTTTCTCCAGCATATGTTACTGCTCTTTCAAAAATTCAGAGGTCTGAAGGTACATGGGACTGTTTCTCCAATATTTATTAATTTCATTGGTTAATATGTCTGCTTTTATGCCAGTACAATGCACAAATCAGAAAGGTAAATATCACATGGCTTCTCTAATGTGAATGACTTAAATAGAAAGAATTATAAGAGCAAAATGAAAGAGCTATGGCATATTACCAAAGAGTTCACTATTGAAGGTTTAAAGTACAACCTGAAGTCTGGGATTAACCAGCCTCTTACTTTGCTCTTCTTTAGGACTGCTTTTCCTACTCTGGGTCTCTTCTGGTTCCACATAAGTTTTAAACATTTTAAACAGGGCTCTAAAAAATACTGATGGCATTTTTATTAGAACTGTATTAAACCTATTATACCTCATTTGGTCATATGGCCATTCTGACAATATTGGTTCTGCCTATCCAAAGTAAGTGATATCTTTCCATTTTCTAATTCCCTTTTCAATTATAGCACATAGTTTTGGTTAGAGGCCTCTCTCTTCCTTGGTTAATTCCTAGACATTTAATTTTTATGGAGCTATTGTATGTAGGGATTTGCTGGACTCTCAGTGGTCTCCAAGAGAAAAATGAGATGATTTAGAACATAAAAGACAAATGGTAAAAAATGGAATCAGGTGATGGACCATGCCTGATTGGCAAAGGAACACAGTAGGGGTGTTTGTTTATACCTTTGCAAAGTTAGTATCAGGAGACTCAAGGGTGCCCAATGACTAATTGCAGAAATTGATCGGGCAGGATGATATTCTCAATACTGTAGTAGCTTCACTGCTTTAGGCACTCTGGCCCTCTCCTGCCCTTTCACACATCACCAATTTTCCAACTCTAGTGGCTCCCAACAATTGTGAATGGGACTGTTTGTCTCTTGTTAGTAGGTGTCTCAGTTACTCTTCTCTCATTGCTGGGACAAACACCTGACACTCAAAATGAAGGAAGGAAAGGTTTATTTAGCTCACAGTTACTGGAGGTTTCAGTTCATATTCAGCTGGGTGAAAGGCAGAGCAGCACATAGCAGAAAGCAACTTTTCATGGCAGTGGCAAAGAGCACAAAGGAGAAGAGAAGTAGCAGCTGCTCAAGCAGCTAGCTTCTCTTCAATCCTTACACTGTAATGCAAATTACCTGCCCCACAGCACATGCAGCATTCACACTCACAGTAATCAATCACAAACTCTGGAAGCAGCACCAGGCCTGCATGAGGCTTTGAGGGGATACCTGTATGCAAACCATAACATTCTACCCCTGGACCCCCAAAGATTTATCCCTTTATGCCAAAGCCATTCTAGTCTTATCTCTAAGGGTTGCCGAAGTCCCAACAGTTTCAGCATTGCTGAAAAGTCCAAGTTCCAAGTCTCCTCCAAGATCCAAGGAAAACTCTCAACTGTGGGCCCCTATACAAATGAAAACTTAAACACTTGCAACATTCAAAGGCACAAGATAAACATTACCATTCCAAAACATACACACAGCAGGATACCAAGCATTGGGACCAACACAAGTCCAAAATGCAGCAGGGCAAACATTAAGTCCTAAAATACTGGTTCCATGTAGGACATCTGAAGCAATCTGGTATGAGTTGTAAGCTCCAAAGGCCTTACATGGCTTCACCCCTACAGCACTCATGGTGGTAGCTCCCATGGCATCTCTCTTAGGCAGGCTTTGCTCCCTCCTTACAGTTTCTCTTAGATGATCCATATTCCTGGCTTTTCCAAACTTCTGGGGTTTCCACTAAATAGGCTTCTCACTCACAGCTTCACACAGTGCCCTCTCAAGGGCACACTGCCTGGCCTCCCAGGCCTTCTTCTAAAATAGAGGAGGAAACCTCCTTAACCTCAGAACTCCTGCATTCTGAATGCGCTTAAAACCATCACCATGTGGATGATGCCAAGGTCTGCTGCCACCTGGAGCAGTAAGTAGCCAGGTTTTCCTCTCTCTTGGTTGTAGGGGTTGAATACCTAGATGGCTGAACACCCTGATCCTGATTCAGAGGAATAATTTCTCCATGCCAGAGCCATTCTGGAACCTGGAGTGGCCGCCACCACCATTCTAGAACAAAGCAAAGTCCCTGACCTTTGCAATACTGAGGCTACGAAGAGTGGATACTTGCCACCTCCTGTGATGCCTTCAGACGATCCTTTCCATTCTCTGGTTCCTTCCCAGCAATGGAGATCCTCTTAGCTCCATCTTTGCAGTCCACAGCTTTATTAGAGCTTCCTTTCTGGACAAACTCACATTTTGAATCCTCCTGCTGGGCTCCTTGCTCTTCATTAGCAATATAAATCTGGCTAAAAGCCCCCAGTAACAACCATGCCACTACCCTAATATTTGGTTGCTTTGAAGTATTTTTTGCCAGATTAATTAGTCCACCATACTTAAACACAGTCTCAGGCAAAGTCTATGGACATGAGCAACGTTCTGACCAAGCTGAAACAGACATTGTCTGGAGTCCAACAACCAATGCTGTCCTTCTACCTAGCAGAAACCTTCCCAGAAAGGTCTTTACAGGTGGGAGTCTATCAGCCTTCTAGTCTTCTGAGCTCTGACCAGAATCCCCTACAGAAGATCTGAAGCTGTTCCAGATCTTCGCAAGTATGCAACATCTCCAAACCTTTCCTATCTCTTCCCATAAGCCATTCCCAAAGGCTTGAAATCCACATGGTCAGATTTTAGCCACAGCAATGACCCCACTTCTCTGGTATCAAATTCTGCCTCAGTTACTCTTCTCTTGTTGTTGGAACAAATGCCTGACACTCAAAATGAAGGAAGGAAAGGTGCTCACGGTTTCTGGAGGTTTCAATCCATATTAAGCCAGGCCCAAGGCAGAGTAGCACATAGCAGAGAGCAACTTTTCATGGGGTGGAAAAGAGCAAGAGCACAAGGGAGAGGTAGCAGCAGCTCAAGTAGCTAGCTTCTCTTCCCTTCTTACATTGTAATGCAAATTACCCGAGGGCAGGTGCAGCATCCACACCCACAATAATCAATCACAAATTCTAGAAGCTGCCCCACAACTGAAGAAGGCTTTGGGGAGACACCTGTACACAAACCATAACAGTAGGCTCAATGTTAGTTTGTAAGAACACCATAAAGATGGCTATTATCAAAAAATCATAAAACAACAAATTCTGGCTGACAAGACAGTGGGGAAAAAGAAATCATTTTACATTGTTAGTCTACACAAAATATAGAAATCTGTATAAAGATCATCAAAAAACTAAAAATAGAAATTTCATTAGACCCAACTCCAAAAAGTGAGTTTCCACAGCACAGAAATACATGCATGCCCACATTTATAACAGCACAACTGAATTACAAAAGTGGCCTTTATGATCAATAGTTAAATAATTGTGAAATATTATATATTTAATATACATACAAATTTATCTAATATAAAAGAACCAAAATATAATAATTACAACATCAAAATAAAATAGAGATGGATAGGAAACAGGCGCTAGACTCTGGAAATGGGAAGAGGGTCTAGGCTGTGTAAGCAATTACAAACTCTGGAAGCCGCACCAGGCCTGCATGAGGCTTTGAGGGGATACCTGTATGCAAACCATAACATTCTACCCCTGGACCCCCAAAGATTTATCCCTTTATGCCAAAGCCATTCTAGTCTTATCTCTAAGGGTTGCCAAAGTCCCAACAGTTTCAGCATTGCTGAAAAGTCCAAGTTCCAAGTCTTCTTGAAGCAGAGGGAAAGGAAGCGGGAGATAAAATATCAATGTGATAGGTACCTATACCAATTCCCCAAGATGAATGTAATTGATAACAACACACACTAATTATAAATAAAAAATAAAAACCAAAAACTAAACAATTTACTGCTTAGGCATTGCTGCATATGTACTTTAAAAGTAAAGATTGATAAAATTTGAGACAGTGTTTACTTCTAATTGTTTCTTCTTATGAAGGGGAAAATCAAAAGGAAAAAGCATTATATAGGTAGATGAAAGTTATGGATAATACCTTGTTCACAGATTTAATAGAATGTTCTCAGAAAATGTTAAATAATTTTTAGAAGAATTAACATTCAAAATAAAGTAAGATTATTCCTGGACCAAACAGAAATTCATCTTTCCCAAATGTTTCTTATTAATATCATGAAACTTCAATCTTTTTCTACAAATATTCAGAAAGGGTAAATTGGAGGGATACTCTTAGATAATCGAAATCCAGGACATTTCCTCACTAAATGAGATAATATGATAATACTGGTTTCAATTCTGAACCTTTCAGAGGCAGATCAGAGCAAACATGTTAAAAACCAGTCAAAAGCAAAAAGAAATTATATAATAAATCTGCAGATTTTTAATTCTAGTTCTGAATCTTACTTTACATGAGATTTTGTTACAAATACCATAAAATTATATTTAACACAAATCTCAGAACATTTACATTGAACTACTATAAGATGAGAGCCTAAGCAAAATGTATTTAAAAGCAAACCTGGAAGATATCTCAGCAGCATAAGCACCTGCCTGGCAAGTGCAAGGTCCTGAGTTTGATCCTCCATACTAAAAATAAATAAACAAAAGCAAACTTGTTCTGTGTATCATACAAGAAATATTACTATGTCAAAGTCGGTTCACTATGTACTTTTGAAATTAACAATTATAAAACCTTTTTACTTTAAAGTGGGCTGCAAGCCAAACATTAACTTAATGTGAAAGCAATATGGTATAATTTATATATAAATCTTTAAGTATATAAAGGAAAAATATTTGTATTACCTTAATACAAATACCTTAAACTATCAAAAACATGAATCAGAATTCAAAGCAAAGCTAAAAAAGGGCAAGCCAAATAGCTCTGCAGACTAAAGCACCTGTTTAGGCACAGCACAGCACAGCAGCCAGGGTTTGATCCCCAGCTATGCTGTGCTGGCCCAGCCCCCAGGACACAATGAAAGGGCAACTGAGTCGGGGTGTGGTGGCATGTGCCTATAATCCCATCACTTGGGAAGCTAAAAACAGGAGACTATGAGTCCAACCTACATAGTGAGACCCTGTAGACCCCATAGATCCTGTCCTAAATACATTTTTTAAAAAATACAAAGCAAAGCTGAATAGATAAGACAACTTACTAGGGTAATAATCACTTTTAAAAGACTAAAAACTAATTTCAAGTAAGTCTTTATTAATGCTATTTGAGGACAAAATGACTACTGATTACTTACAAACCATAAACAAAAATTAAAAGTCATTAAATATAAAGAAAAAAAAATTGAGGGCCAGCCAGATTAACTCAGTGCACTAAAGTGCTTAGGCAGAGTGCAGGGGCTGGCCCTGCCCCCAGGGCATGCTGAAATGGCAACTGAGACTGGTTGCAGTGGTGCATGCCTGTAGTCCCGGCATTTGGGAGGCTGAAAACAGGAGGATCACTATGCATCCAAACTACAGTGAGACCCTGTACACCATGTATATCCTGTACTAAAAATTAAGATTTAAGAAAACTGAATTGTATAGAAATATGCTTCAACTGTCCATTTACTTACAAAGCAAGCTAATGAAATATCACTGCTTTTCATGTAAATATATTTTTGGGGACTTTAAACTTCTAAGCATGAAATGGCAGGCAAATACTATGTACACAAAATCCCAATGAGAAATTTAAAAAAACTCAATGAGACTGTCTCTTTCACTTTTTTAACTGAACTAAATTTGGTTAACTTAAAAGTAATTATATTACTTACATAAAACTATTATTTAAATGTATCTGAAAATACTCGATGAGCTAACTTTTCAAAATTTAACAATGAGAGTACCTATAATGTGCTAATCTCTACAATACATATTCTGTATCAGTATTCTAATTATACAAATGATTTATTACATACTTAAATAAATATAATAACTTATAAAGCCCTTCTATTCCATATTAAAACATATTTATTTGTATTATTAAAACATGTTTATTTGTATTATTTGTATATATAGGGATAAGGTCACTATGGGTAAGCTTTAACATTTTATTCATCACAAAATAGCTTCTATAAGGTATTTCTAGGTAATTGAAGTAAAAAATTTAAACACACAAACTGGTCAAGAACTAGGAAGTAAAAATTTTCTGTACTTCAGTTAAGCTTCTATTCTGACTTCTAATTCACTGTACATCAAAGAAAATCAACTTGCCCTGACACACAAGGACTATTCCCTCCAGTGATCAGGCAGGTGTTGAGGCCAGAAAGAGAGCCTATTTTCCACAGTCCTTTACCTTGTTTGATCACTGGTTACTTTTGATCTGACACTGCCCTCTCTCTAGTAATGACTTCCCCCTCACAGACCCTACCTCACATCTGTCAGAAAGAATAAAGGACATCAAACTGAGACCTGACAACGCCTATGGGCCATGCGATGTGCTGCCAACAGAATGTTCCCCAGCTCCCACAATTTTTAATTCAGTTTCTTTTGTTCTGGTAGGTACAGGGGTAGGGTACCAATGACAGCAGAAAGGATTATGCACCAACTGTGAAACCAAGCCTTCTTGAATGTGCATCTTTTATCTGTGCTTCTTCATCTTCTTAAACACTGCAAACTTCATGGTGGATACAAAGAAATACATATTCAACAAGTGCAATAGAAAGTTTGTTTAAATCCTTTCCAGGAGAAAACAAAGGATACAATGTATTATAATTCAACTATAAAGCTTGGTAAAGGCCAGCTGTCAAACAGCATGTTAATGGTAAATGAAACCACAGAAATTTTATGAGGACTGCTATTTAATGCATATTGCCATTCAATGCCTAAAAAAGACAGGTTTCCTAAAACAGTGTACATACTCAAAAGAAGCAATCATTTCAGTTGCTAAACTACAGATTTTCACAGTAATTTGATATGAGAATAAGTTAGTATTGAAAATAAATAAATTCTATTGGTCTCTTTGTGGTGAGTAAGCACAAGTTTTTGTAGGACATTAATCACATTTTTAAACATTAGAAATTTGAAAAAAAAAAACTCAAATACCATTTTGGTATTTGAATTTTATTCAGAACTATGAAATGAATTTATTCATAACTTTTAACTAAAACTAAAAATTGAATAACTTGTTAAATACAAAGTGCCATCTCAACCCACTCCATACCATATACATACAACAATAAGAGCTTATTACAAGCATGGGATAAAAGATTTACAAAAAGCAGGTTTAAAAAACTATAAAATCACAATTCTTTTTAAAGAAATGGAATTTCATGACTTTGTAAAAGTCAGGATAGACATACATAATCAGTACCATAAATCCTATTTAATGTGAATCATATAATAGTGCAAAAAATAAATAACCTTAGAATATGTACAAATATTGAACCTCAGAGGTAGAGTTGGGCAAGCAAGTAGTTAAAAGTTGGTTCTAATAACCACATGAAATTGATTACTACAATGGTGGAGAAAGATATTACCATATAGAAAGAAAGGGATAAGGTACCCATATCCAAAATATTAACCCACATTAGCCAACTGTATATACCAGACTAAAAATAATTTAACACTATGAAAAACTAGCTGTAAAATACTTTCCATTCTTACACTAACCAAAAATTTGTATAATTATACACTTCTTAAGAAGTAGAATTCAGTGAAATTCAAATGCCTGGCCCACACTCCTACATCATGGAACCAGGCCACTAGGAGAACAACAGAAACACAGTAGACCTGGTCTGTTGGGGAGGATGCACATGTGCACAGGTGAGACTAGTGAGATGGAAAAGTCAGAGATGGGAACCAACAGGTGGTAAGTTAGGTGAACCATTGTTGAGCTGAGGGATAGAGAGACTCGTGGACTAGAAAAAGGTGGGTGAGATAGTTCCTTTTATTTACTTTTTATAATTTCATGTTGTTTTTAATATTATCTTCCTTTCTTTTTTCTCCTCAATTTTTCTTTTTATAATTTTAATCCAATGTCCCAAATCCAAAGACCAAGTTCAGATAATCCCTTGAATACTTTCATTTTTTCCCTTTCTATACCTTTATCTAGCTTCCTAAACCTTGTATGACCATCCTCTCTATCCTCCCTGCCTTGCTTCTACTTCCTGTCCAGTTGTCTTTATCTAACACACCATTCTCCCTCAATTTTCCAACCCAGGGTAAATCCCCTCCAGAAAGGGAAACACTATGTCTAAAAACTTCTTATTTATGACCTGTTCTGTTATATAACTATAGATTTTGCTCCTTTGGTCTAAAGTACACAATCAGTAGTTACCACCATTTGTCACTTCCTAAATTGTGCCTTGTGCTATCATTATTGCTAGTTGTACTACTTGAGCTATGATGTCTGCTATAATCAGTTGTTTTCCCTGCTGTAACAATACTAGGAAGCTCTGGGGTAATAACCTCACCAATGACCTACAGAAAATGATTGGGAATTCAGTCCAAAAAAATAACGATATCCTACTCTCAGTTAATTGGGAAAGTAGGATCTGGGGACAGACGTGAACAAAGAATCTCATACACACAGAAGACATTCATAAAGAATAGTCTTTTCTTAAGAGACGTTTTGATGTTAGTGATATAGTTTACCTACTATGAAAACTCAGGAGGATAGTCACAGAAAACATATAGTGCTTTTTTCTTTGTTTTCAGAAAACAAAGAAACAAAGAATAATCTCAGATCTCCAGACCACCCAGAACAAGTCTAAGAGACATCAACATAGAAGAAATTAGAAAACACACTTACAGTTTCTGAAATGACAGCAACTGATGGAAAGAAACATTCCATAAGACTGTACAGGAAATCAGATCAGAAATAATCTCTCAGGGCTGGGGAGATAGCTCAGAGAAAAATCACTTCCCTGGCAAGCACAACTGAGTTCAATCCTCAGCTCCACAAAAAAAAAAAAAAAAAAGGAAAGAAAGAAAAAAATTATTTCTCAAGTTAAAAAAAAAGAAAAGACAACCATGAGGAAAGAATTGCTCAGTATATCTAAAGACACAGATTTTTAATAAAAAGGAACACTGAAAAATGACAGAAACCTTGAATGAATATAGGAAAGAATTAAAATGCAAAACCATGTTCACAGAGCCATCCCGAAAAACAAAAATTCCATTGAAAGCTGGTGAAACTGCTTCTATCTTTAGATAGACCGTCAGGCCTTTCAGATAGGATTGCAGCTAGCAATCATAAAAGGAAAAATCTCTTAAAAATAAAGAACCAGGAAATAACAATTCAACACCTGCAAGGACAACATAAGTTTGATAGGTGTCAATGAAAAGGCAGAAGTAAATACAAATTACATAAAGATTATATAAAGAATCAACAGCAGAAAATTAACTCTTTAAAAGGAACTAATGAGAATGATGGAAAATAATACTCCATGCTACAGAAACCCAGAAAAAAGAAGGGGTAGCTATATTCTTTGCAGACAATAAGAACTGCAAACCAAGAATCATCAAAAGAAATTTTTTAAAAAGTCACTACATACTTGTTAGGGGGAAATTTCAAGAGAAAGAGATAACAATCATAAATATATTTGCATCAAATATGGGAGCACCCAACTACAGGACAGATATATTGACAGACATGAAAAACCAAACCAACAACAACACAGATGGGGAACATTACTTCCCCATTATCACAGAGATAGATCAATTAAAAAATTAGCAAAAAAATAACAACTACAGCAAATCTGTGAACAAATAGACTTACTAAGAGTGTTCCACCCAACATGAGAATATACATTCTTCTCAGGTACCCTTGGGACATTGTCTAAAATAAACTCTACACCAGCCCATAGCACAGAGTTAAGTAAATGCAAAGGAATGGAAATTATCCCATGCTTACTATCTGAACACAATGCAATGAAACTGGCATTTAATAACAAAAGAAATCACAAAAACTTCATAAACACGTGGAAATTGAGTAACACCGTTCTGAACAATGAATAGGTTACAAATGAAATTAACAAAGAAATTAAACAATATCTTCAATCAAACAAAAGTGCAAATATAACTTATCAGACGCTATAGGATGCAATGAAAGCAGTGGTTAAGAGGGTAATTTATAGGGGCTGGGGATATAGCTCAGTAGAATAAGTGCTTGCCTGGCAAGCACAGGTCCTGAGTTCAATCCCTGGTATCAAAAAAAAAAAAAGAGGGTAATTTATAGCAGTGAATGTTCATATCAGATAAACAGAATGACCACAAATAAACAATCTAATGCTACACCTCAAGCTTCTAGAAAAAGCAAGTCAAACACAAACTTCACAGAAGGAAGAAAATTATGAAGATCAGAGCAGAAAGCAATGCAATTAAGACTAAGAAAATACAAAGAATTAATGAATTGAAGAGCTGGTTCTTTGAAAGAATAAATAAAATTGATAAAACCCTAGCCAACCTTATCAAAAAAAAAAAAAAGAGAGAGACAAGAAACTCAAATTCATGCAACAAGAAATGAAAATGGAGAAATCACTACATATTCTGGGGAAATTCAGAATATCGTCACTACCTACTTTGAAAATCTTCACTTTCTTAGGATGGAAAACACAGAAGAAATGGACAGACTCCTAGAAACTTGTGAATTACCAAAGCTGAATGAAGATATACAAATTCTGAAAAATTCATTATTAGTTAATGAAAAAGAAAACATAATTCAAAAACTTAGAAAACCCAGGTCCTGATGGATTCACAGCTGAATTCTACAAGAAATTTACAGATTTAACGCCAACTCTTCTCAAACTCTTTAATGAAACTGAAAGGAAAGCAATTCTCCCTAATTCATTCCTGGAGGCAAATATTACCCTAATAACAAAACCAGAGAAAGACCCAAGAAAAAAAGAGAACTACAGGCCAATCTCAATTATGAACATAGATGCAAAAATCCTCAATAAAATACTAGCAAGCAGAATGCAGCAAATCATATACTATGCCTAAATGGGATTCATCCCAGGAATGCAAGGATGGTTCAATATACACAAATTGATAAACATAATGCACCAGATCAACACTCCTAAAGACAGAAATCACATAAATGATCATCTCAATAGATCCATAAAAAGATTTTGATCAAGTTCAAAACTTATCCATAATAAAAACCCTACAGAAAATCATAATAGATGGTTTTTACCTCAATCTGTTAAAAGCCACCAATGACAAGCCAACAGATAACATCATACTAAATAGACAAAAACTAAAAGCTTTCACTCTAAAATCAGAAACAAGACAAGGATATCCACTGTAACCTTTCCTATTCAATGTACTTCAGGAAACATTAGCCAGAGCAATTAGAGAAGAGAAAAAATAAATAAAAAGAATAAAGATAGGAAAGGAAGAAGCTAAACTATTATTTGCAGATGACATTATGATACTCCACATAAAAGCAAAAATTCAACAAAAAAAGACTTCAAAAATCAGTAAGCAAATTCAGTTGTATAGCTGGACAAAAATCAACACTCAAAAATCAATAGCATTTCTATACACAAAGGAAAAACTCACTGAGAAATTAGAGAAGCCACATCCTTTAAAACAGCATTCAAAAAATGAAATACTTAGGAATCAATCTAACAAATGAATTAAAAGATCTGTACATTGAAAATTACAGTACTCTGAAAACAGAGACTAAAGAAGATATCAGAAAATGGAAAGATATCCTTTACTTATGCATAAGAACTGCCACTGTGAAAATGGCCATACTCCCAAAATTTTTATAAAGACTTAGTGCTGTCCCAATCAAAATACTATTAGCATACCACACAGAACCAGAAAAAAGTCCTAAAATTCATTTGGAAACAGATGAGACCAGGAATTATAAAGCAAAGTCAATGGAAAGCAACTGTAAAGGCAATCCTGGGCAAGAAAGGCAAGGCAAAAGGTATCACCACTCCTGACTTGAATTTATACTGCAAATTACTGTAATAAAATCAGCATGGGGAAAATAAGCAGCCCTGGGGATCAGTGAAATAGATTATAAGATCGCAAACACACTCAGCGACTTTATATTTGACAAAGGGGCCAATAATATTTACTGGAAGAAAGATAGCCTCTTTAATAAATGGTGTTGGAAAAACTGGCTTTCCACATGCTAAACACTAAACTAGACAGATATCCATCACCATGAAATAAACTAAAGGCAGAGTGGATCAAATATCTAAATATTAAAACAGAAACACTAACTGTTGAAAGACAAAGTACACAAAAATCTTAAAGACAGAAAAATAGGCAAAGAGTTCATAAACAAAACAAGGAAGTACTTCTAACAATCAGTTGGGATCTCATCTTATTAAAAAGTTTTTATACATTAAAAGAAATGACCAACAGGATGCAAAGAAAACCCACAGAATGGGAAAAAAATTTTAGACAACTGCTCCTCAGATAAAGGACTTCTATCTAAAATATATAAAGAATTGAAGAAAATCAGGCCCCCAAAATATAAGGACCCAATCTAAAACTGGGCATCTGAGGATACTTATTTCTCAGATAAAGAAATACAAATAGCAAGTAAATATATATACACATACAAAAAAATGTTTGATATCACTGGCCATTCAAGAAATGTAAACACTATGATTCCATCACATCTAAGAAAGAATTGTTTCCATCAAGGAATCAGCCAATTAACAAATGCTAAAGAAGCTGTGAGGAAAAAAGGAACACTCCTCCACTGTTGGTGGGAATATAGACTGGAGGAATCAGTGTGGAGATTACTCAAAAATTAGGACTGGTAGTCCCATTCAATGCAGCTATTCCCCTCCTGGGTATTTTCCCAGAAGAATTAAAAAGATCATACCACAACAATATACATGTCCACCCCCCTCCACGTTTATATCAGCAGAATTTGTAATAGCTAATAACTGTAAACAACCTAAATGTCCATCAAGTGAGGAATAGATAAAAAAGATGAGGCATTTTTATGCAATGAAGTACTATTCCACCATAAAGAAGGATAATCTCGAGGTTTATATAGGTAAATGGATGCAACTAGAGACCATATTAAAGAGTGAAATAAAAGACTCTCATGTATAAACATCACATAGTCTCTCTAGTGTAAGAAACTAAAGGAGCAAAGAAGACCCAAAATATACAACAGATATTGTGAAAAGGAAAGAAATTGCTCAAAAGGAAAGAACCTTTGGATAGGGGTAAGGAGAAAAGAAGGGACAAAATATACATATATACATATACATGGACATATACATTCACACACATACACACACTAGATAGTTAATATATTTATTCTACTAATTTCTATTACTTCATTGAACAGAATGATTTGTGCTTATATTGTTTAATCAATTATGCCCTTATCTTGTAATCTGAACAACTACTTTGAAGATTACACTATGCAATCTAATAACCATTGTTAATTTCCTATTTTAAAAAAAGATGGGGTCTGGGGAGATAGCTAAGCACAAGGACCTGGGTTTGATCTCCAGTACCACATGCCATTCCAGCCCCAAAACCCCAGGTGCAGCATGACGGTCACCAAAACAGGGCTTGGCAGTGCACACCCATAACCTCAAAGACTATTGACTTTTTAAATTATTTTTAAGCTTTAATTTGTATACTCATATTCATCTTTTTCAAAATGTTCCTAAAAAATTTGAAGAACTTTTTTTGTGGCAAAACTGGGAATTGAACTCAGGCCCTTGAGCTTACCAGGCAAGCGCTTATTCTACTGAGCCATCTCCCTGGCATTTTGACACTTAGGTAGTTTGCACATAATGTGATTTAATCAAATTTTTTTCTGATTTTTAAAACTACAGGCAAGTGCTTATTTAAATGTTCTTTGATGAACATTTTTTAAGCATATTCAATTCAGCAGTAACTGCAGGTCACTGAGCCAAACACTTGCTGAATGTCCATTTTATATCAATATCTGGTGGAGGATACATGAAAGAATGACTGTTAAATACTCTCCTCCCTCAAAACAGCTGATAGTCTATCAGCAAGAAATACCTTCAACCATGATTTCAACTAAGAATAGAGAACAATATGGCATTATATAGTAAAAATTTAAAAATGTATATATATATACATATATATATGTATATGCATATATATGTATATGTGTATGTATATATGTATATGTATATATATTAATAACACTTCTAGATATATATTTAGTGAAACTCCCACAGATAAATATAGGAGACTTACACAGGATGTTTCTGCAATACTTCCTATGGTAGTAAAACACTAGATTAAGTTATCTTTGACAGGAGACATATACATGTGACAGAACACTAACAGTTAAAAAGAATAAATTATTTTATTATAATTAGATCTCAAAAAATTAAAAACACAAAGTGTATACTGAGATATTTCTTGCAAAACCAAGTATTAACCATATGACCACACACAAATTATATGTGATCAAAATTAACACTCATATGTTGTCCATAGTTTTATATATATATATATATATATATATAATTTTTAAAGCATTTCAGATCATCACAGTTGCCTTCTGAAGGAGATAAAGAGATGACATCACTGAAAAACAGGGACTTAAAAGCTTATTTGCTTTGTTAATCCAGGAAATATGAAAGTTAACAAAGTGTTAATTTCTGGGTGATTCATCACTTTTTTAGTTTTGTATATTTTTCTTAATTTCTCAATGTTAAAAAACTTCAAGACCCAAAGATTTTAATCACAGTTCACATTCGCTAAAACCCCTTGCTACAATCCTCATTACCTAGAGATTTCAAACTTCCTTAGCATCACATTCCCAAGAAATTTAAAAACCTTGCCCCCGTTTTTCCTTCCAGACCACAATACAAACATTTCTCCCACCAACCAGTCTTTCTACATAATACCAGTGCAACATGCACCATTTATTAAATATTCCACATATTTTTCTAATGTCTTATCTTCATTAATCCTGTTTTCCATAATAGCAATCATATTCCCCCAAAATTGTGCATAATCATATCTCTATATATCATTTATGACCCAGTTCAAGTTTCATACACAATTTATAGGATTATCTGATCCCTCCCTTACCCTCTGCCCAGAAGTAATTCTTTTGCAATTGTTATTTCTACAGCATTTACAATTAGAATAGAAGCTTCAAAAAATCAACAATTAGGATCTTATCTTTTTGAAAAGTTTCTGCACTTCAAAAGCAATCTCCAAAAGAGTAAAAAAAAAAAGCCACAAACTGTGAAAAAAATTATAGCCAACTGTCCTCCCAACAAAGGCTTTCTGTCTATTACGTACATCAACTTAAAAAAAAAAATCAGGCCCCCCAAATTCAAAGACCCAATCCAAAAATGTCCTGTTCGTGGGAGTGCAAACTGGTGCAATCACTATGGAAATCAGTGTGGAGATAGCTTCAAAAGCTAGGATTGGAGATCTCATTCAAGCCAGCTATTCCCTTTCTGGGTATTTTTCCAGAAGAACTGCAAACCTCATACCACAGTGATATATGTGTTTATAGCAGTTCAATTTATCATGGATAAATCCTGGAAACAACCCAGATGCCCATCAACTGAAAAATTAATAAAGAAGATGTGGTATTTTTATACAATGGAATATATTCAGCTATAAAGTAGAATAAATTTGAGTCCTTTGTCAGTAAATGGAGGCAACTAGAGACCACGCTGTTAAGTGAAATAAATCAGACCCGCATGTGCAAACATCATATTGTCTCCTTAATATGAGAACATGAAAGATATAAATGGAATCTGAAGGGTACAACAGATATTGGGAAAAAGGAATGAACTTATTCAAAATGAAAGAGTTACTAAGTTGAGGAGAAGAACAGAGAGGGAGGGGGGAAAGAGATTTATCTATGTATGTAAGAAGGGTGGTTTGGACAATTGTACAATGTACTTCTGGTTTACAGAAAGAAGCAGTTAATGCTTTAAAAATTTGTCTCTTTTTTTCAATTGTACTTTTTCTCTTAATTTGTCATACATTTCTTTCTTCTAATTTTATATGCACATATCTGGTAATATGAATAAATAATTGGAAAACACTTCATTACACAAAATACTGTGAAATTCATATTACTTTAAGTAAAATTCTGTATCACTTGTAATTTTTTCTGCTATTCCAATTTACTCTCTTAAAAAATAATAGTAATAATAAAGAATAGATGTCTCTCTGTCAATATAGCTTGAATTTTTCCATACTTCATACTTCCTAGCATAGAGGAGGTGTTGAACCAAGTGTTAAGGAACAGACAGATAATCCATTAAACCCATTAAAATTTCTATCAAATCTGTTGAGTAAAAATAAAATGGAACTAGAATCTAAATTCAAATGTCACAAAAATATAAAACACTATGCTTGCAAAATAGAAAAACTCTATATAAGAGAACAATTTTAGCATTAAAATAAAATAGAACCAAGATCAACTTTAGCTGAATGTTGTGGTGCATTTCTGGTAATGCCAGCTATTTCAGAAGCTGACTTAAAATGACCACAAATGCACAACCAGCCTAGACAACTTAGCAAGACCCTGTGTTTGCCAAAATTAAGCAAAAAGGGCTGGGAATATAGCTCCATGATAAAGTGCTTCCCTAGTTAAGACACTTGGGTTAGGGGCCGGGAAGATGGCTCAGTAGAATAAGCACTTCCCTGGCACGTGCAAGGGCCTGAGTTCAATCCCCAGTTCCACCAAAAAAACAAAAGACACTTGGGTTCAATTTCTGGTACAATCTTCCAAAAATAAGATTAATTATAAGCAATATTTTGAAGGCAACACTATCAAAGATATCTTGATATTTTGATCAATTTTCCCAGAGAAGTTTTGAATGTATTTCTGTTGATACTTGAAGCTTCCTCTGAAATACATGAACATCTTAGCAAAAAGATCTTTGACTAATGTTTATAATTAATTTTCCTTTGATGTCTCATAGCACCTATCCCTTAAAGACAAGTAATGTGTGTGTTAAAGACAAGTAATGTCTGTTCAAAGTTATTGATTCATTCAAACCTATAAAGTCTCTTCAAAGTTAAGGTTTGGTTCAAACCTATGTGAACTGGCACCACCTATGAAGTATTCATGCAACCAAAAGGTCTGGAAAACAACAGTATAGGAATCTTAAAATGAGTTAAAATCTTGGCTTTTACATTTATTTGTAGTTACTTAACTCCGCAAGCCTCAAATTCCTTACCTGTAAACTGAGGCAAAAATAGTTTTATCAGCTGGTGTTTGTGAGGATTCATTACATAAAAGAGTATAGTGCCAGTACCTTATATTTTTAAAGATTTCATAGTATCAACAAAAGATAGCAAATCTTATAAACTACTTTGAAGATAACAATATGCAATGTATTAACCAGTTAATTTCCTATAATCTTGCTCTGAAATTTTTTATCATTGGTTTTATTGTTTTTCTCTCAAGTTAAAAAAAATTATGTAGTTACTACAGTCTAAATGTTTGTGTCCCCCAAAATTCATTTATTGAAATCCTAACCTTCATTCTGATGGAATTAGGAGGTAAGGAGCCAGTGTGAATGATTAGATCATGAGGTTCAAGTTGTAATAAATGGGATTAGCATCTTTATGTATCACACAAGAAAGAGAAACAAGCCATCTATTTTAATCAGAATGTAGGCCCTAAACAGCACCTTGATCTTGTACTTTTCAGCCCCTAGAACTATAAGAAATAAGTTTATGCCTTTTATTGGCTGTCTGGTTTATATTATTTTGTTGAACTAGCCCAAACAAAGATAGTAGTAAACAATAATGAGTTTTAGTATCTCTAATTTTCATTTTTAAAAGGACACAATCAAATATCACTGTTCACTACAAATTACTACTCGTCAGGTATAAGACAACGGTTATCCATTAAGGAACAAAAAGGCTAGAGGAAGCAAGTATCTATCCTAGGAGATTTTAGAGGCTGAAGATATATTTTAAAAACAAAGCTATTCCCAGTACAAAATATTTATGTCTGAGATTACAGGCAAACTTATAAGAAGTATACAAGAAACTTTATCAGGAGTATGGTGGAAGAAGCGGGGAGATAATGAATCTTCTGAATCTATTAACTCTCATATGTGAAAGGAAGAATCCAGAAATGCCAAGTTTCACATAATGCTGAACTAGCTACTGCCAGTTAAACTGCGACACAAATGTTTTATCTTATATCTTATCCTAGCTAATGAATAGCCAGTAGTCTACTCACTTAACTGCTTCAACAGCCTCAAATCAGAGAAAAGCAAAAACAGAAACTGTCAGTCTAAATAAGTGAAATCAGACCATGATAGGTGGCATGAGGCACTAATACAGCCCAATTCCTGGCTGCAAAAAACAAACTATGAAATGGAAAAGAAACCCCTTGCTGAAGCCTTCCTATGCTGAGGCCTTGAAATATATTTGGTGTTTAACTTCTTTAATGTCATTTGGTCTGATATTGATAAGAACATGTTTCAAGTAGTATATATCCTTCCTGTGAAGAAGGAAATCAATATATAAAAATTAAGGTAACTAGCCCAAGTCACATTTGTAAGAAGTAGCAGCATCAAGTTTTGAACTGGGTTCAGTATGACTCAAAACTGGCATTTTTATCATCTCTTCCTAAAAGGCATCCAGTCTGGCAGAAGAAATCTTGGAGAAGCAAATTTAATTTCTATCTCATCTATGTAAGTCTCCAAAGAATAATAAAATTTAAAGCAACATTGTTATAGTTGCAGTCAGAGTTACCTAATAAACATCATAAAAATTACAAAACTAGTCAAGTATCAATCAACCAGGAGACTAAAAAATGTAAGATCAAAGTTAACTTTAAGGAATCAAATTTTAACTACAATGCCTCCATCATTTCCGTAATGCTTTCTAAAATGTATTTTAGTTCTTCAGAATAAAAGGTATTTTTCAAAAGATAACAGAGACATAAGTGCCTGCTGGGCAATTACAAAGACCCAGTTTCAATCCCGGGTACTGTATACTGTGCTGGCCCCAGAACACCAGGTATGCTGTGCTGACCCCTGAAACTGGACTTGGTGGCACATGCCTGTAATCCTGGAACTGGGGAGACTGAGACAGGAGGTTCACTGTGAGTCTAAGCTGCATAGTGTGACCCTGTACCAAGTAAATAAATAAATAAATGTCTAAAGATAGCAGACAAGGGGGCTTGTGGGTTAGCTCAGTTGTTTAAAGCACCTGGTTGGGCAAACTCAGTCAGGTGCAGGGGACCATGGTTCAATCGCCAGCTCCACATGCTACACCATACGCACCATTAAGGCAGCCTGAACCATCCAAAAAAAAAAAAAAAAAAAAGATACAAAGGACAAAAAGATAGACAAAAGACACAAATAACATACACAAATCTGTAACAAATATGCTGACCCTAGGAGTTATCACAGAGGTTATATTCAAAATAAACCATAAAATTCCAATATTTTAAAACATCAGACTGCATAGCAAATGAGTAATCTATCTGACCTCCTCATTTATAACCAAATAAAAAGCCAGTTTAAGAGCTTCTGTGCACAAAAAGTTGAAAAGTATAATCTGATACAGGGAAATTAAAAAAGCAGACAGAGCTGGAAAGATATCTCAGTAGCATAAGCACTTGCCTGGGAAGTGTGAGGTCCTGAGTTCAATCCCCAGTAAAAAAAAAAAAAAAAAACAGCAGAGCTTCCACATCACCAGTAGTTATGCTATGACTTCAATGTGGAACTCAAAGTTTTAATGCTGAAAACTTAATCTCCAATGCAATATCATTAGGAGGCGGAGCTAAAAGGTCATTAGAATTTGTCCTCAATACCAGATTAATGTTGCTATGATGAGGATCCATTATTTAATCACAAAACTGTTATAAAAGCTAGTTCAATTTCCCCTTGTTTTTTTATTCTTTCTCCCTCCCTAACCTCACCTTTTCTCTCTTTACCTCTCTCCCATGCCTTTTCACCATCTGCCACAAAATTATATGGAACTAAAGCCCTCACCAGCTGGTATCACACTCTCTGATTTCTTGTTACCGAATTATAACTCTCCTTTTTTTTATAAATTATCCAATCTCAAGTATTTGGTCTAATAACAGACCACAATAATGTCCTAAATAAATATGACTTAAGAACAGCTTTCCAGCAGGTACTACACAAAAAAGACATAAAAGCTATCACTAGAAGACAGAAGTAAGTATACAGCATGCTAGACTTTTAGCTACATTTGAATTCCTCAAATCTATTTCTAGAGTATACACAAGTTTTACAGCAACGGTAAAATGTAACTATGAAGGTACATGATACTTATCTTAGTCAAGAAATGATGGAGAAACTTATTTTCTTTTGAGAAGATTCAGTAAATAGGTCCTTAATTCTTTGTTTCACCATAACTCATTTGAATCTCAAAAAGTCAGATCATCTCCCTTACCTGCCAAATGGAAAAACTTTTTCTTCTGATAAGCACAGGAATCCTGCTATATTCTAAAATCTATTCTACTTAATTCAGGGTGAGAACAATATTAAAATATCTTGCTATTTTATATAAAATGGTTAAATTCATCCTGTTGATAAATTAGATACAAATAGATATTTCAAATGACTTAAAAATGGAATTTTTTGCTTAAAACCAGCTAAAAGACAAAACTGAAAAAGGAAGCATAGCATCAGCAGAAACTGTAGAGGCATTATATCTTTAGAGTTATAGCAAGGACATAAAAGCTCTATCACCAAAATACACAAAGACAATGCTGCCATCTAAAGGCCAACATGTAATATGAAAAAATATTTGCTAAACACTGCCAATGTACAAAAACCAATTAACTTGCTATTTTTAACTCCATAGTATATACTTACAAAAAAATAAATAAATAAAAGGAAAACACCATGTTATGATTTTTAAAACTGCAAGGAAGCTCCAGAACTCTTTGAGAAAATAGTTTGGCTAATTTTGAGTATTTGTAAAAGCAAAGAGAGAATTCTTTTGGTATTCTTTCAGGTGCACTGTTCTAAAAACATTCCTTAGTCACTCATATAAAATATTTGTTTGTAAATGACCAATAGTACTTCTCAAAAGGAAAAAGAAAATCTGCTAAAAATTTTAGCTTTGCAATTAACTTAAATTTTTCTCCTTATTTCATATTTCAATGTTAAAAATGAAACGCAAATGTTCTATGAGGTTAGTTACCAATAACTTAATATCCAACAGAGTTTAATTATTCTAAAATTTTCTTTCTAATCATCTTAAATGGGGAAAATTTCACTGAATAGGCATTTAAAATTTAACAAAATTACTTCAAATTCATAAGGAAATTAAAATGTTAAAACAATTACACTAAACCCTGATCAAATCACCTTAGTACTTAAGTAACATCTTTTAAATTTACTATAAAATTAGACAAAATCTAAAGTGCAAGTGAAGGAAAATCTTCAAACAGTGCTTCCTTTTGGAAACCACTAGCTAAAAACTGTTTAGTGTGCTAATAAAAAAAATGTTTCTCCATGCTTATATAAGAAAAAAGTATTAGTTAAAATCAACATATTTTTAAGGAACAAGAAAATTTTAAGTTGAAGGTTATTATCTTTTAATTTGCCATTAGTGTAAAGTGGAAACCAAGAGTTTAACAAATTTAGTAGTAACATTATATAACAACTGCTATGTCTTTAGTACTGGTAATAAATCAGAATTCATACTAAGCTATTTGAATATATTATGTCATTTAATCATCAAAACTACAGACCACAAAAAGATAAATGTCAATAACCCTCCATTTACAAATGGGGCTTAAGACCTCAAGCCATTTTTCTAGGGTTATAATGTGAGTAGATACCAGGAGCCAACTTCATTATCTTCTAACAAAAGACCTAACAGTCATAAAACTACAAGTGAGTACATTTCTATTAAATGTAAAAAAATAATAATAATTTTATTTACCAATGTTTAGGGGAAATACTCTACATGGTTTTAAAAAATCATTTACTTCTAATCATAGCATCTAAATTTTTCTAAAATCTTATTTTTTTTTCAGTACTAAGGATCAGTATCAGGACCTTGCTCTTCAGTCCCTGCACTGTACACCTAGCCCAATAAAATCTATTTTTAAAATAAATACTATCTCTTCCCCCCCCGCCCTTTTACTCAACTCAGTAATTTCTTTCTTTTAAACAGGTTCTCTATGGATTTGCTGGTATATGGAAAGGACCAGTAACGTTTAATGTGTTTTGTCTTCTTTTTCAGTTTTTTCCTTTTTCTCTTATTTTCTTCTATTTTTCTTTCTTCCAATTTTGCATGCATGTATCTGGTAATATGAGCTAATCTAAAGACAACACTATGTATTACAACAAATACTGTGAAATTCATATAATTTTGTTTAGTGAAATTCTGTATCATTTGTAATTTTTCTGTTTTAATACTATTTTGTAATCTCTAAAGAAATAAATTAGGGGCTTGTGAGTTAGCTCAGTTGTTTAAACTGCCCACTTGGGCAAACCCAGTCAGGTACAAGGGACCTTGGTTCAATCCTCAACTCCACATGCCACACCAGGCCCACGCTTATGGTAGCCTGAGCCAGCCAAAAAAAAAATAAAAATAAAAATAATAAAATATAAATTTAAAAAATAGGTACATCTCACTAGAAGTTCTGATATATCAAGGAAGCTTTCCAAATTTAAGGTCACATACGAAATATATCAAGTATTTATCAAATGGTATAAAAGTAATTCAAAAGGCAACAAAAAGATTTCTAATTTTTACAGATATGATTTAAAAATCAGTTTTCTTTTGGGCTGGCCAGATAGCTCAGTGGATTAAGCACATGCTTCAGAAGGTTGAGCAACCAGGGTTCGATCTGGAGTGCTATGCCAGCCCCACCTCCGGAGTACTGAGACAGCACTCAGACTGGGTGTGGTGGCACCCACCTGTAACCCCAGCACATGGGAGTTGAAAACAGGAGGGTCACTATGAGTCCAATCTGTGTAGTGAGACCCTATAGAACCTCTGCTAAATACATAAAAAAATATTTTTTTTATAAATATGCTACATATTTAGTATCAGCGTGTCAACATTTTTAATTGCACTATTTTTCAATATTGAGAATTCCTACTTGTGGCACTCTTAGAACACTTTTTCCTGTTAACTTTATGGCATATCCTCAAGTGAAAATTAAGCAATGGCATTACTCAGCCATAAAAAAAAAAAGAAACTGACACAGGTTATGAAACTCAAAAATAACATGTAATGAAAGAAACTAGGCACAAAAGACCACATATTAAGTCATTTCATTTTTAGGAAATGTTTGGAAGATGCTAGTCCACAGAAACAGAAAGAAGATTGGCAGCTGGGGAAAGAGAAGTCATTGTCGACAGATTTCTTCTAGGATAATGAAAATGTTCTAGAATTAGTTCTTAGTGACAAATGTACAATTTTATGAGTTATATACTTTAAAAAGGTGAGTCCTATGTGAGTTACACCTCAGTAAAAGAAAGCTGAATACCTTTAAATACATTAAATACATGTGTCTGATTTATAAGTTCATTGACATATAAAAGCTAGGTAATTATCGAGACGACCTATCCCAACCTATTGTACGTCATTCCCATAATGCTAAGTAAAAAGCTTTACTTCACAGGTATACACTTCTAACTTTATATTAAACCTTCACTATCTAGAATTAACTATAATTCCCAGGGGAATCAGAAAGAACTACAACCACAGACACACGTGTCCAATCATGTCTGTATTTTTCCAATTTGTCTAAGTAATGTCAGAATTTTAAAAAGATACATTAGCACATCATTGAACACTTTTAAAATCAAGTACCACATATAAGGATCTATTTGGCTATAAAACTAACTTATACTATCATTATTTTGAGAGGATTTTTTTATTTTCAATAAGTAGCATTTGCCTCTCAACTATCAAAAGATGCAGAAGAAAATGTAAAACCAAAATTTAAGGAATTCAAAGATTTGAAATTAAATGAATAGCTTGAAGATGAAAACTGGTACTTACTAATTTGTTTTCCTGCATGTATATTCTTTGTAGTTTCAGACAGCCCTTAGCTATGACGATCATGCCTTCATCTGATATCTTGTAACACTGGCCAAAATGAATATCTTTGAGTTCTCTGCACTTTGATCCCAGCTGTAAATAAAGGGATTTGGCTGAAAGCTCAGAAAGTAACAAAGACAAGGTATTCTGTACCAGGATTTTCATATATTATTTGAAAGTAACTATACCAGAGCTAAAGACTTATTTATAAATTACTCTTAAAAGGAGACAAAGTATAATTTATAACTAACTTATTTCATTGCTTCAATTACCCCATACTAGATGTCCAGCAAGTATTTACATTCCTTAGCATTCACATTTTATCTCTCTAGTGAGGAAAGAGGATGATGAGAACTAAAGGTGTAAATTATAGTGTATTCATGAAATTCAATATTATACTGCCATTAAAAATAAAATCAAAATTGACAAAAAAGAAAAAAATTTAATTTTTAAAGTATAATCCAATTTTATAAAGAAATGCATACTTAAATGTACATTCACATATAAGAGACTGACATGTATACCAACAAAATGTTAACAATGATTATTTCTGATGAACAACTATGTGTTTTCCTTCTGCCTATCAATCTCCTATAATTCTTTAAATAAATATTTTATAATTAAAGTGTTCCTAGTTCTATTTCAACTAAAGTGATGATACTACAATGATATGTGAATTGCTGGGAAGACAGTTCAGTGGCACAAGCACCTAAATGACAAGTGTAAGCTCCTAAGTTCTATCCCCGGTACTAGAATGATATGTAAGCAGTTACATTTCTAGTGACACTGATATACACAAACTAAGTTATTGTAATCTAGGCTATGCTATAGTCAATAAATATTTCTTTAGAAATATAAACTCCATGAGGACAAGACATTTTCTGTTATGTTAAATAATACATCTGTGGTGTCCAGTACTTTACATTTACGTGATCCTTAATTAATATTTGTTGAATGATGGAAAATGCTTATCAGGGTCATGCATATAAAGACATCTCTTTAAGACTTTTATTTCAGTGAAGGAAGGGAAAAAGCAATATATATGTACATACACAGGATAGTGTGGATAACTACTGCTGATTTCTGCTGATCTAGTAAAAGGTAAAGGTATATTCAGATATAAGAAAAGAGACTGACATGTATATGCTTAAATTTTTTCCTCTCTCCCTATTAATTTTTTTAACTTTTTGTTGACCAATTTTGTGTGCTTGTATCTGGTAATTTGAACAACTAATTTAAAGACAACAATATGCAATATAACAACCATTGTTGAATTCCTATTATTTTGTTTAGTGAAGTTCTTATCATTTCTAATGTTTCTGGGGTTTTTTTTTAACTATTTTTTATTCTCTTTAAAATAAAATAATTTCTCTTTTAAAGCTAAGCAAGAACTCTACAATTGAACTATACCACCCACCCTGAAGACTTTTTAAAAATGAATAAACACAAAAACTGTGATTGTGGCTTCATATACCAGTATGTTCTAGCTAATTCAGAGGTTCCAAACTGGGTCCATGGACAGAGCTCAGGTTCTCAGGGAATTTTATAAAGAAAAAAATAATAATTCATATTATTTGCACATTGTCTAACAACTTTAGCCTTTCAAATAATATGAACAAAACTTCACAGTAGTTTAGCTACACTTATGACCTTGTAAACAACAGAAATCATAATTTCATATTTCACTGTATCTGCAGATATATAGAAACATCGTTTTTCCTTATTAGCATTCATCATGCTCATTAGACCAGCTACTCCATTTATCTAATTCATTACAAGTGGAACATATATTTCCAATACAAATATACATGATTTAGAACTCAGAAAGCTAAACCCAAAGCCAATACTGACAAAATCAGAAAAGAAGAAAGCTACAAACTTTCAACAGACTCACATACATCTGGCCACATGGGTAAGATTGGGGATAAAACCACTAGGATTCTTGAAAATCAGCTTAAGTAACAGTTAAACCCTCTGATCACCTCCCCATTAACTGCAAAGTCTGACCTTGCACTCATCACACAATGGCCAAAGACTAGTGCTCCAGGGAGAATTTCAGACTGGTGTACATCACACATAGGTGGGAACAGAAGCAGACTGCTGCAAATGTAAGGACTGAAAGTCCATAACAGTGAAAACAGAGGAATACAGATAAGTAATTCTATTCAATTTTCAAGGCGAAAGGATATGAACTTCCATGCTGAAAGGGTCATGTAAATGTCTATCACAAATAATAGAAAGAGACCCATGGCAATGCAAATTAACATAAGACTTCATAATAATAGCTATTGGGGCCTGCTGGTTAGCTCAGTTGTTTTAAGTGCCTGCTGATGCAAAGGTAGTCAGGTGCAGGATACCACACACCATGTTCAATTCCCAGCTCCACATGCCTTACCAGACCTGCCCTTGAGGCAGCCTGAGCCAGCCAAAAAAAAAAATTCTTCTTAACTTTGGGCCAGGGAGATAGCTCATTAGAATAAGCACTTGACTGGCAAGTGTAGGGTCCTGAGTTAAATCCCAGTACCACAAAAATAAAAATAATTAACTAATTAATTAAATAATTGCTATAAAGAAGTCTATGGACCTCCAGAGAAAAATTCCATAAAAAGGATTTGGATTGTAAAATGCATCAAACTTCTTAACACTAAAAAGCAAAAGAATAATGCCACCAAATTAAAAAAGAAAATTATTTCTAATATAGAAATATGCACTCAATTCAGACTATGAAATAACTGTGCTAGTAGAATTAAAGATTTTTTCAGGTAGTTCGTAAAATATTTATCTCCCACACACTTTTCCCATACACTTTTTGTCGACTCAAGAGTATTTGCTCTACAAAACACGTGAATATACCAAAAGAAAGAGGACAGGACATCTGTGTAATGAGGTCTAATTCAACATCAAGATGAAGACAAACTAAGGTTAACACTCAAGGTAAGATACTAAGATGACAACCAATGCAGAAACACTTATATGCAAGAAGGTCAGACTGGATCTGAAAGGTAAATTTGATTAACCATCAATATACAGACACACTATTACAATTGGGGAAATCTTAGAACTCCATGAGTGTTAAGAGAATAAAAATCAAGTAAAGAAAAAAGTCAATTCCAACAAAACGATTTTTTTTTTTTTTTTTTTTTTTTTGCAAAACAGGGGATTGAACTCAGGCCCTTCTGCTTGCCAGGGAAGCGCTTATTTTACTGAGCCCTCTCCCTGGCCCCTCAACAAAACAAAATTTCATAGATTGAAAATGATACAGAAATGATTTTGAAATGTAAACAAGGAATACTTAATAAAATGAAAATTACAACAGAATTAGAGGATATATAAATTCATTGCATTATTATCTTCCAAGGTGAAAACTCATCTAGCCAAAATAAATTAATTTACAAAAATAGAGATGACTCAGACAGACAAAAATATTTTCTCTGGAGAAAGTCCAGCTAGTCTAACCCCTAGTCTTGCCATTAAATAGTTCATGTTTAATAAAGAAGAAATGTCCATTCATTTCTGTACTTCTCTTTAGGAAAAAACTGCCCACATTGAGTACATAATTTTCACTTCTTTAAGTGGGGCCTCTCTGCTGGTCTGGCCTAACCAGTGATGAAGTCAGTTGACTAAACTCCAGAGTCAAGTTAAAACCCCATTTAGCTCCATCTAGTAAGGAACATTCTCATTCCCATAGTTTCTGAGTAGTAAGGTTGATATTTTTCCTCAATCACTAATTTTTTTATTTATCAATTTGACTACATCCTGGACAGTAAAAGGCAGATCTCTTTAGAACTCAATATTTAGTATGTCAGCAATGAACAGTGAAGAAAGAAAATAATGGAATTAACATAAAAGGAGTAACTGAGCTCTTCAGCTGAATCTTAGATATCACTATGTGCACAACTTGGTAGATCCTCACATTAGGACATAAATCATACTGCCAAAGACAGACCAAAAAAAAGACATAAGCTGATTATGTGACATGCTAACACTGACAAGTAGTTTTGGTGGCTTTATCCACAATGAAATGACTTTTCAGAGGCAAGAGTCACATGGGTAACCATACGAAGAAAAGGATCATGTACATGATGACTGCAGAAATTATCAGCATGCATGGTCTAGCTAGTACTAAAGAGTGCCTCAGAAAACAAGCAATTATCATGACTACTACTGAATATAAATGTTAAAGTCACTACACAAATTAATGTTCTATTTTTAGCCATCACTGGACAAAATACATTATAATATCTTACCCATAAATACTTTAAATCCCAGACTACACAGGCTCATAAAGTCAATCATTATACCCAATGTATACATTGAGAAGGCAGCAAACAATTCCTATAAAGTATATCCTTATGTTAGGCACAGGGCACAGTGGTGCACACTTATAATCCTGGAACTGTGGGAGGCTGAGGAAGGAAGATTGAAAGATGGAGCACACCATGGGCAATTTAGCTACTTAGCAATACAATCTCAAAACTAACAGCAACGAAAAGCATCCCTGGAGGGCTGCCGAGGATGTAGCTCAAGGATATAGCACTTACCTTACATATAAAACCCTGGGTCCAACCCCTTATACTACCTACAATACCAGGAGAAGCCACAGTAATTTCAGAACACTACACAGTGATAAAGGGATCAACACTCCAAAAAGACATAGCAACCTTTAGCATATGTACCTCTAACAAAAGATTCAGAATACATGTTGGGTACAGTGGTGCACACCTGTAATCCCAGCACTAGGGAGATGGAGGTTAAGGATAGTTACGACTGAGTTTGAAGCCAGCCTGAGCTACATAGTGAATACAAGGCCAGCCTACACTACATAGAAAGACCCTGTCTCAAAAAAAAAAAAAAAAAAAAAAAGATTCAGTATATGTGAGGCAATTAAAGAACCACAGACAGATAAATTCAGTACAATAGGCAAAGACTTTCATTATATGATCCAGCAATCACCTTCCTTGGTATTGCTCCAAAATTAGAAAATTATATCCACACAAAATCCTACACAAAGAAGCTTATGGCAGCTTTACTCATAATTGCCAAAATGTGGAAGCAACCAAAATGTCCTTCAGTAGTTTAAAAGATAAATAAACTATGGCACAACAGATGACAGGATATTATCCAGTGTTTTTTACAAAAAACGTATGCTACGAAAAGACATAGAGGAAATATAAATGCATACCACTGAGTGAAAGAATTCAATGTGAAAAAATTACAGATTTGTGATTCCAACTAAAATTATACTTATTCTGAAAAAGTTAAAAACTACTAAAACAAATCTAAAGATGACTGGTTGCCAGAGGTTAGAAGGGGATACAAAATGAACAGATATAAAACCAAGGACTTTTAAGTCAGTGAATATATTTGCATGTTAGATGTAGAGTATAATGGTAGACACATGTAACTGAGTATTTGCTGAAACCCATACAGCACCCACAGATAAATTATGGACTTTTAGAATAATGATGTTTGCTGAAAGTGTTTGAACTATAATAAATAAATGACTCGGGTACAGGATGTTGTTGATTAAGGAGGTCATGCATGCATAGGAACAGGGACTATACAGGAAATCTGTAACTCCCAATACTCCTATGAATCTAAAATTGCCCTCAAATTCCCTTTAAAAATGCATCCATAAAAATTATGCAGCAAGATTTTAAATTAAAAACTTCCAAAATGATTTGAACAGGCAGAAAAATGTTACAGAAAAACTGTAACTTAAGGAAAAAGTACTTAAAAGCAATCCTCCAGAAATGTAAAAATTATAATTATTGACTTAAAAATTAGGTATTAACTTAAAATTATAATCACTTCAGACAAGAAAAGTTATCAGATATAAACACACAAATAACAAAAAATGGACAACAGTTCAATAAAACATAGTAACTCGTAACATGTATGTAACTAACAACAAAGAATCGGCACATGTGAAGCAAAAACTGACTGTACTACAGGGCCGGCCAGATGGCTGAGCAGACTAAAGCACCTGCTTTGGCAGAGCGCAGCAGCGGGGCTCAGATCCCTGGTGTGCTAAGAATGCAACCGAGACTGGGCAGGGTAGTGCACGTCTGTAATCCCAATGCTTGAGAGGCTGAAAATAAGAGAATCACTAGGAGTCTGATTTATAGAATGAGACCCTGTACATACACTCTGTACATTCTGTCCTAAATTCAAAAAAAAAGACTATACTATAGGAAAAAACAGGTAAGCATACTGTTGTTGAAATTTGGATATCTTATTAAAAAATGCACAGATTCAAAAGGTAAAAAAAAAAAAAGAAAAAACAGGGGCTAGAGAGATAGCTTGCAGTGTAAGCACCCGCCTGCAAAGTGCAAGGCTGTGAGTTTGATCCCTGGTACCATATGCCACGTTGGTACTGGAACCCCAACTGAACCATGTCAGTGCTGAAGCTAGGCATGGTAGCACACGCCCATAATCCCAGGGCTGGGAATCCTGGGACAGGAGGATCATTACAAGTCCAAGCTACACAGCGAGACCCTATACCAAATAAACAAAATAAAAAAATTTTAAATATATTTTTTAAGAAAAGGCAAAAAATAATAAAAATATAGTTGAGCTACAGCCACACTAAAAATGAACTGGATTTAAAAAAGGGGGGGGTGGTCAAATAGCTCATCAGATTAAAGCCTCTGCAAGCAGGTACAGGGGCTGGGACTTGATCCCCGGGTCTGCCATGCCAGCCCTACCTCCTGGGCAAACTGAGATGGCAATTGAGACTAGGCATGGTGGTGCACACCTGTAATTCCAGCACTTTGGAGGCTCTAAATAGAGTAATCACTATGAGTCCAATCTAGTAGTGAGACCCTGAACACCCTGTAGACCCTTCTCTAAAATACAGAAAAAAAAAAGAACTGGATATAAGAGGTATCTATAGATTACCTCATTCAACTACATAAAAATATACATCCTTCTCAAGCTCACATGGAACACTCACTTAAGATGATATTTTAAGATATAAAACACACTTAACAAATTTAAAATAGGCATTGTGAATATCTACTCTCTAAACAACAATGAAATTGGTAACATTGCTAGAAAGCCCCAAAATACTTATTTGTGTGTGTGCATGTGTGTGTGTGTGTGTGTGTGTTTAGCGAAGGGTCTACAGGGTGTTCAGTGTCTTACTACTAGATCAGACTTGGGGTAATCCATCTGTTTACAGCCTCCCAAGAGCTGGACTACAGGTGTGCGCCACTATGCCCAGTCTCAGCTGCCATCTCAGCGTGCCCAGGGGATAGGGATTGAACTGGCCCCTGTGCCTGCTTGCAGGCGCTTTAGTCTGCTGAGCTATTTGGCGGCCCTTAAAGATTAAATATATTTCTAAATAGGTCAAAAAATATTTCCAGCTAAGCCAAAATGAAAGACCAACATGTCACAATGTGTGGAATAAAGCAAAAGTAGCATTCAAACATACACTTATAATTTAGGGTAGTAAGTGAAATTCTTGGGTTTCATTCAAGTTGCTCAATTGCTAGTATGTAGAAATATGACTAATTTTTGTAGCCTGGCACTCTACCAAAAATATTATTTTAAATTGTTGATGAATTAGTTTTCTACACATAAAAGCGTGACAAATGTTAAAAGAAATTGTTTTACTTTAAACATGAAAGCATTTTACATCTCTTGTCCAATTATGCTGGCTTGAACTTCTAGCACAGTGTAGAATCAACATACTAAAAGAATGTGCTTCTGTGTTATTCTTGATCTTAAGGGGAAAGTTTGCCATTTTTCACCATTATATCAACTATGGGTGTGTCATATTTGGCTTTTATTATTGTTGAGAAAGTATCACTTTATTTCTTGTTTTTAGGTATTGTATCATGAAATGGTGTTGATTTTTCCAAGTAATTCTTCTCTACCAATTAAGACGTTTATGTTGGTTTTTCCCCTTGTAATGTTATTGTGGCATATTACACTGACTGTTTTTTGTGTACTGAATCATGCTTACATTCCTGGGATAAGCTGCATTCGATCATGATGTACAATCTTTTTAATACACTGCCTGATTCACTTCATTAGCACTTTGTGGACAAGATTTGTTTAATAATTAAAGATATAGGTCTGTAGTTGATTGTTTTTGGTGGTATCTTCACATGATTTCAGAATCAAGGTAACAAAAGTCTTATGAAGTAAGTTGGAAGAGTTGCTGGAAGAATCTGAGAAGCATTAATATTAAATCTTTAAATATTTAGCAAAACTAATGAGTATCAATGTTTGGCTTTTCTTTTCTGGAAGGATTCCTAAAATAAACTAAATCTATAAATCTATTCAGTTTTTCTAATTATTGAACCATTTTTTTAATTTTTGTTACATTTTGTTTGTTGTTTTGTTTGAGACAGGATCTTGCTATGTAGTTCAGCCTGATCTTAAACTCAACTTGTAGCCCATCTGGCCTTAACCACACAACAGTCTTCCTGTCTCAACCTCCTGAATGCTGGAATTACAGATGTGCACCACATCAGGTTTCTTGAATCATTTTATATAGTTTTTGTATTTCTCGAAATTTGTCACATATGTCACTTCATTTAGGCGGTCTAATTATTGATGCATAATTAGTTTTCTAATACAATCCTTTTTACTTCTACAAAGTCAGTAGCAACACCATCTATGATTTAGTAATCTAAGCAATTCATCTTCTCCTAACCCCATATATCAGTCTAGTTAAAAAGTTGTCACAGTTTTTCTAAAATCTTTTCAAAGAAGCTACTATTGCTTTGTTTTTCTCTATAGTTTTGGTGTCTATTTTATCTCTGCATGATCATTACTATTTCATTTATTTTGCTAGCTTTGGGTTTAGTTTGTTTTCTTTCTCTACTTCCCTCAAAGTATATTTAGGTTACTGATCTACAATATTTTTTATCATAAGATTTCACAGCTACAAATTGCTCTGTAGATGTTGCTTTTATTGCATCCCACAATTTTGGTGAATGTTTTCATTTTCACTCATCTCTTTTTTTTTTTTTTTCAGAACTGGCGATTGCACCTGCTAGGGAAGCACTTATTCCACTGAGCCATCTCCACGGCCCCTTCACTCATCTCAAGGTTAATTTTTAATTGTGATTTCTTTTATAAACCACTGGTTGTATAAGAGAATGTTGTTTAATTCAACACATTTTTATAATTTCTAGTTCTCTGGTTTTTTCCAGATTCATTCCATTATAGTCAGATATTTTACAAGATTTGTTTTAAACTTATTAAATATATGGTCTATTCATAAGAATGTTCCATGTGCACATGAGAATATTATGTTATTCAGTTACATATATTTCACATGGATATTAGGTATATTTGCTTTCCATACTGTTCAAACTGACTGCTCCTTTGTTCATCTACTATTTGATTGTTGTATTCTTGAAAGTGAATTACTGAAGACTCCAACTATTAACACAAAACTCCCTTCAAATCTTTCAGTTTTTGGTGCATACAAAGACATTCTGTTGTTAGAGACATTTATATTATCTATTCCTGATGGACTGCCATATGTTCCTAATGGATGAGATTTTATCAATACATAATTATTCTCATGGCCCCTTGTGAAGTTTTAAATTTGAAATCTTATTTTCTCTGATAAAATTGCCACTCCAGGGGCTGGGGAGATAGTTCTATAGAATAAGTGGTTGCCTGGAAAGTGCAAGGCCTAAATTCAATCCCCAGTTCTGTGAAGAAAAAGAAAAAAAAATTGCAACTCCAGCAATTGTATGTCTGAAATATATTTTTTCACCCAATCCTGTATTTTCATGTTCTATGTGGTTACCTTTATCAGTCTCTTTTGTACTCACATAGATTGGGTAGCTACCGTTTCTATACTTCAATCTGAAGTACTCAACTTAGCAGCTGTTGTAGGGCAGTTCTATTACTAACAAATTGTCTTAGCTTTTGTTTATCTGGGAATTTCTTAATATCCATCTCACTCTTGGACAGTAATTTTGAGAAATACAGAACCATTTCATATAGTTCAGATTGACCTTAAGATCTCTTTGTAGTCCAGGTTGGTCTCAAACTCCCAAGAGCCTCAGGCTCCCAAATGCTGGGATTACACAGGTGAGCCACCATGGCCACACTGACTTTTTCTTAGACACTTTAAATATGCTAGCCTATCACTGCTTTCTATCTTCCATGGTTTCCTTTTCATGAGCCACACTTCTTTTCATGCCTTCAGATTTTTTACTAAGAAATGACATAAGAATATTACAATATAATACTGTACTTTGGAAAATTAGATTTTCCCTTCTTTCCCAGAATTAGCTGTTTTTGGTTATACAAGGTATAACTTCTATTCAGCAACATTCTTTTTTTTTTCTCACAATGCCCAACAAGATTTCTTTTGGGGTTTTTTACTAACACATATTAATGATGTAGAATAAATTTCACTGATATTTCAAATATGAATGTATTTTGATTTTTATCCACCTTCACATTATCCTCCCTTGCCTTCCCCCCACACCCATTCCTCTTTTTCTAATAGTCTCCCTTCAACTGTGTCTCCAGACTCAGGGACCAGGAGTGGTGCGCACACGTGTAATCCCAGCACTTGGGAGGCTGTAAACAGGGAGATCACTATAGTCCCATCTAAGCAGTGAGACCCTGTATACTCCTGTTCACCCTGTACTAAATACAAAAAGTTACATTTTCCCTATATTCTATCATTATTTTTTATATTTCTGATAGCCATTTGAATGAGATGAGATAGAATTTCAGTGTTGTTCTGATTTTTACTTGCATGACAGCTAAAGATATTGAACAAATGTTTTTATGTGATTCTTAGCCATCTGTAACACTTTTGAGATATTCTGTTTATTTGCCTACCTACTAATTAGATTACTTTTTCATTTGGTATTCAATTTGTTAAGTTCTTTATAGTATTCTGGACATTAATCGTCTGTCAGAAAAGTAGCTGACAAAAATGGTCTATGATTATATAGGCTGACTTTCTGCTGTTGTTTCTTTCACTTGCAGAAGCTTTTGTACTGGATGCAATCCCATTTGCCAACTCTTGGTATTATTCCTGAAATCTTGAAGTCCTCCTTAGAAAATCATTACCTACACCTGTATCTTGAAAAGTTCACCCTGTATTTATGACTAGTAGTTTCAAAGTTTCAGGTCATCCATTAAGGTCTTTGACATATTTTTTGTTCATTTTTATATAAGATGAGACACAGGGATCTAGCTTCCATCTTCTACATCAAGATAGTCATTTTTCTCCGAACAATTTGTTAAAGAGTCAGTATTTTGAAAGAGATTGTTTTAAGTCCAGGAACTTAAATATAAACTGAAACAAAACAAAACATTTTGCCTCCTCTTTCTAACTAAGTTTGTGGTGGGTCCATGTCATCTGCAAGCTTAGCCATTAGTTATTGTGAATAGTGGCCCAATAAAGTGGGTATACAGGTATGTATCACTCTTGAAAGCTGACTGATTCTGCTTTCACCTTGGCCTTTAGTTACTATTTGTACTGAACTAAGAAAGAAGCCACTGACGAAACTTCACAGTCTTTTTGTGTTTTTCTAAGGATCTGTCTTACCCTAGGTATGTATGTGGCTTGTTAAATTTCTCTGTACATACTGAAGCTCTAAATGCCTTAATCTCCAAAGTGCCCCACAAAATGAAACACTTGTTCATCCGGGCCTTAGAAAGTATACTTAATGTTCCATCACAATCTTTTTCACAAAACAGCTGCAACTTTTTTTAATTGTCTTATAACATTTTTGATCAATGCACAGTGCTTTCTGTCCCTGACAAAGTTCTAAATTAGGTGAAACATATATATAAGCACCAGTCACAGCCCTTCAGATAGCTTCCAGATAGGTTAGAAAGGCAAATACAATAATTTTCAGTCTGGCACCAGAGACCTAGGTCACATACTGGGATATAAACTGCACTTTTCCTCACTACTATAAAGCTGGCAAGAGGATGCAGTATGAAGAAGCAAAAGAGTCACAATGCTTTCCTCCCATATTCTAGTAACCCTTTTGTTGATTCAATTTTCCTTTGGTTGCTATCAACTTCTGACTGTTTTCTAGAGTTCTGACAATATTGGATCTAATAAAACCAGTTCTGGCCTGGTTTTCAATGTTTTTGTAGAGGGACAGAGTTTTAAAGCTATTTAATTAAATAAAACACTTTGCTGATACTACTGTAAATAATTAATTTTAAAGACTTAAGACTTAAAAACTTACATAACTAGATTAAAATTTACTATAGCAAATCTTTTCTGTACCATTTTAATCAGGAAAATATATAGAGTAACACATTTCTAAAAATTTCTGCTGAGCTCCACAGATCACACTGTTGTGGGACAATTAGTCACACACAATAGTAACTTAATACATATAAGTTCTTGAATTTATTTGAATACTATACTTAGACTATTGCTATCACTTTACAAGGCAAATGCTAAGATGATTATAAAATACTAGAAAAGCTAAACAACTGTTCTTAAATGGCTCTTTTACTTGCACCTAGATATATAATTATAGTTTTATAGGATTTTGATTGTTATGACAAGATACACAATACACTAATACAATTGTTTCACTGGCCAAATTATGTGATATGATTTCTATGGAAATAAAAGTCTCAATATTTCCAGGTAGTATTTTGCAAAAACGCCAGTCTTTGGTCAAAAAGCACAACTTGTAGATGCTTAACAAGCTCACAAAACATGTCATTAAGTAGCACAGTCCTGCCTGGCAAAACACTGTTAGGCAGAATCTAAAACCTTAATTAAAATTTTAAATTGTGTAACTTTTAGACCTCTAAATTGAAATGACTTAACTATTTTTTGCAAACTAATAGAATTTAAAAAATAAATGTACCAGTATTCATAAAAGTCAATCAAAATTTTAGCATCTATGGACCAACTATATTTTAAAGTCTATCAATAAAATGCCTGCATACTACTCTACAACATTGGTCAGTTTTTACTGGCAGCAAAGAAAAAAATATATGTAGAATCAACAACTCAGTCAATTGTGAAATAACTGATTTAGGAAAAAAGAATAATTTCAGGAAAATGTATCAACTATAAATAGCTCTATTCCTGGCTTTTGAAACTTTATTATACATCTTAAAAGTTGTTAGGTTATTGAGATGATAATCAGCTCTACAGAAGTTTATCAAATATCACTAGGTCATAAAAGGTAATATAGAGAATGGAAGGTCAAGGCCAACATTTATTTAATTAACATAGTAACAAAGAATAAAACAGATATCAATATGCACTGCATATAAGGATACATATGATATTGCCTTTTTTAACAGCACTCCATCAGAAAAAAAAGTCAAAAATAGGATATACTCTCCTGCAGCACTGTCTTCAGCATAGTAAAATATTACTATGTTTACTGCAATGAGATTCTTGTATAATTACTAAAGAAAAGCATTAAAAGGCTGTTTTACTATTTCTATGACAATACTACCTCTCATATAGCTGATTAATTTAGAAACCATGAAGATCTGAATATCTAAATAATTTAACAAACTGTAAAGCATCATACAGTCTAGAGAAGATTTAGTTTCTAAGTTCTAATTATTTATAATGCTTAAAGACACAATCCAGTTCTTAATGCATAAATCTTCAGAAAATGTTCACTATAAAACTAATTTGTTTAAAAAACACTGTGTGGTGTGGTAGGCCACAGACAGGAATGGAAAAGAAGATCTCTCTTAAAATAAATTGATTACTTAGCCAAAAATAAAAACTAATTTGCTGAAAATTTCTATCAAAATAAGCAAAATCATGTGACATTCATAAAATGTGTATTTCCTCATAACTGATTAATTTGATTCAATATATTTTAAGAACTTCATAATATTTCTCATAAATCATTTCCTGGGCAGAAACAGACCAGGAAAATTAATGAAATTAATTATTATAATGGACAATTTGCTTTTGTAGCAAAATAGGCTCCTTCACAAACTGGTAACATTCTTTTTTGTCTGTTTTTGTACTGGAGCTGGAACTCAGGACCTTGCACTAGTCGGGCAGTGGTAATGTTTTTAATACAGAACTTTAACTGACAAACTCAGCCATTAAGATAGAATTAGGACAGTATCCTGAGTTTCTTCTAATACTCAGTTTTCAATTAATTAAAATTTAAACTTAAGAATCTTCACCTGTTCAATAAAGAAGCTTTAAGTCCCATTTCTAAAGGAAGATATATCAAAATGGAAGTACATATGAAATTATTTTCAATAAAATTTTGAGACACACTTAAGTAAATGCTACATTTTTTATTTTATTCTCTTCAGTCTAGACTGTTTTATGCCTTAAAACACTCAAATATTTTAAAGCAAGTATGTCATTTAATAGGAAAAATTTAAACTTAAGATTTAAAGCTCTACCCAACCTGCCCACCCAAACTGTATACTATAACTTAATTTAAATACGACACTATATCCCTTTTTAAAAACTTATAATTAATAAAATGGCTGGTCATAGAAGCTGATGCGCTTACTACAAAACACTCTAGATCATGAACCTAAGTTAATATTCATTGGTCTGTAAAAAGATGACTCGCTTTAGTCTTTAAACATTATTTTTAATATGAAAACTTTTTAAAGTGTTACTTCAAAAGAAAACAATTTGAATTATTGAATAAAATGATTGAGTAAGTGTTCAAATTTACCTGTTTGAGTCCTTCGTCAGTAAGTTTGTCCTGGTTGCCTACATGTACTTTTTGAAGCAAAGGACAGTGAGAGGCAACCGCAATAATAGAGGTGTCAGAAAGCTGTTTACACCTGTACGCTGTATACCTAAGTAGTCCAGGACACTTAAATGCTAGAACACATACGCCAGTGTCAGACATACTGCGACAATCAGAAATGTTGATTTCTATTATATTCTGACTTCTTGATGCAATTTTTTCCAACAGTTCATCTGTGACCTATGAGAGAAAGAGGCAATAAATTTAAATTCTTCCTAAAAGTAGAAAGTTACATTTTATTTTTTTATGCAGAACAATGTTTTATTTTTAAGAGAATAAAAAATAAAAATATTAGAAACAATACAAAATTTGCTAAACAAGATGACAGGAATTCAACAAAGGTTGTTATATTGCACATTGTTCACATTAGTTGTTCAGATTATCAGACAAAAGCATGCAAAATTGGTCAAAAATTTAAAAAGAAAAAAACTGAACCTTAACTGTTCCTTTTAATAGACTAGCAGAAACCAATAGTACAGTCATTCCAGCTATTCTGTGTATATACATATATGTTTTCCTTCTTTCTTTCATTTCTCCTTTCCCTCACTCCAGTTGTTCTTTCCCTTTCAGCAGTTTCTTTCCTTTTCACAGTATCTATTGCACCTTTAAGATTCCATTTTCTCTTTCAGGTTCTCACACTAGGGAAAAGTTACATTTTAAATTACATTTCCCCTACAATATGCATTATATCATAGAATAAAAACATTATGAAAGAAAAACCATAATATTAAAGCATAACAAAACTGTGGTATTGTAAAAGGATATAGATTTGCTCTTTATTCCCCACTTTTTCTCAGAACTTCTAAAACCTTTGAAATTCCCTGATTGCTCACATCTTTTATTATTTAGAAGTTCTTGGACTATACCCAAGTAGAACTCAGAGTCTGCTCCTAAATATTGCTTCAGGATGGGGCTGGCTAACTGAGCCATCTCTCCGGCCCCCATAAACACTCATCAGGTGATTAGACATTTTGATGGAGAGAGGGACGCTGGAAATTAGGTTATAAAAATTCTTTAGCAACGACATTCAAAGGGCTTCTTAGTTGGGTAACACATCCATGTGCCAGCATATGCCATACCTTGCCTTACATTCTTGCATTTGGCTGCTCCCAAGTTGTACCCATTATAATAAATCCATAATAACAAAAAAATTAAATGTAAGTATTTTCTTGAGTTCAATAAGTATGTTTAGCTCCTTATAAAACCTGAGGTCCTCAATGGAGGAGCTCTTGAATTTAAAGCTCTTTGATCAGGGGTATAGGAGGCTCCAGAGATTTGAAACTGACATCTGATGTGGGAACATTCTGTTAAGACCCCTAACATGTGAGGAATAGGCTAACTTTGGAAGATAGTGTCAGAAATGAACTGAACTGGACACCCAGGTGATATTATAAAATTGGTTGTTAAATGTAAAAGAAACTAGATATTTGATATGAGAAGCAATGTGAGAAAATATCAAAGAAAAAGGCATATAATATTTTCATTAAAAGCCTGAAAGTTTATCCTTTTAGGGAAAACCCACATTAGTCGAAGATTTTAAAAAATCCACTTCAGTTGAACCTTACCAAAAATTTACCACAAACAAAACTGTAATGAGATTTTGTATAGGTTTCTACTTTTAGCTCAACAAATAATGTATATCAGTCATAATATGTGAATACTAATTTTATATACATATCAGATAATACTATAGGTGTAAATTTCAATTTTTGCTACTATCAGAATAATAACATGTAATTAATTCATAGTATAAAAAAATACATTTAGAATTTCAAAAACCAAAAAACTCTACACAAATGTCTGTGTCAAAAATGTACTCAAAACAAATGGCAACTTAAATTCACCTGTAAAATATTCACACAGGCATTTGATTTTTTTAAAAAAGTCAGACTCTACATATTTATTCCCTGACCAATCATCACACTTCAAAGGGAAACAGAGTCAATGTTAGTCAAGTCCTTGGGTAAAAATAACAGAGAAGGAAAAATTCACTTGAAATTTAAAATGGAAAAAGAAAAACAAAATGGAGAGTTGAGCAACAGGAGAAATAAGAGCCAAAAGTGAAACTAGATTTATTTATACTTTCTGGAAACACATCAATAGAAGATACCTGCACAAAATTGATCAGCAGTCTGATATACCTGTCCTTTTATTTTTTCATCTCCAAACCTTACTACCCTCAGAGGAGAGCTATTCTCATTGTGATTTCATAGTAACAGTTTTTGTTTTGTTTTGTGGAACTGGGGATTGAACTCAGGCCCTTGTATTTGCCAAGGAAGCACTTATTTCCTGGCCATTTCCCTGGCCCCAGTAAATAGTTTTGACACCTAAGAGCAATAAAGTAAAAAGCCAATATATTACGCCACAATTTTTGTCATTCTATTAGCCAAAACTGACTTCTCATCATTCTCTGTGGACACAAATTTCATAAATTCAAGCAATAACTAGTTCTGTAACTGTTTTAAACCCTTTCCAATGAGGTAGAAAACAAAAGTTGATCAACCATATAAATGCTCAGGAACATGTCTGTTCAAAATGTGACCATCACACACAAAGTAACAATGATGTAGAGCTGACTTACTCATGAGACCTACTATGTGCACTTCTTCCCAAATCTAAATTCAGTAGTATAGCTTGAAATTAGCCATAATATAAAATGATTTACATCATAGAAACTGGTAAAGATAAAAACTCAACATTCTTTTGGAAACTGGTTGTTTAAATGTCTAACCACAACACAATAATGTAATTAATTTTCCAAAGAGGAATTTAGAGCAAGTTTATTACACCAGTGAAATCCTAGTCTAAGGTCAAATATTATCAAATTTTAAAGTATGAAGCCACTTTTTACCAAGATGGCACTGAAGGCAGAGAACAAAGCCCCTGCCCCTCCCAAAGCTATATCCAAAGCAAAAGCTTTGAAGGCCAAGAAGGCTGTGTGGAAAGGCATCCAGAGCCACAAAAAGAAGATAAGAACATCGCCCACCTCCTGAGGCAGCCCAAGCTCGGAAGAGCACCCCCAGGAGAAACAAGCTTGACCACTATGCCATCATGAAGTTTCCCCTGACTACAGAGTCAGCCATGAAAAAAATTGAGGACAACAACACACTTGTATTCATTGTGGCTGTCAAAGCCAATAAGCACCAAATTAAACAAGCTGTAAAGAAGCTGCATGACATTGATGTTGCCAAGGTCAATACCCTAATCAGGACTGATGGAGAGAAGAAGGTGTATGTTCAGCTGGCTCCTGATTATGATGCACTGGATGTTGCCAACAAAATTGGGATCATCTAAACTATTGAATCCAGCTAAATAATTCTAAATACATACTTTTTTTCTCAGAAAAAAAAAAAAAAGAATCCAAAAAGTTCCAACCAGCTGTTTGCAATAAATATTAAAAATTCCAGAGGTCCATCAACATGAAAAAAGAAAATATGATGTACCTACACAATGGAATATTATTTGGTCATAAAGAATGAAAGCATTTCATTTGCAAAAAATATATATATATAACATTTGAAGGCATGTTAAATAAAATAAGTCAGACATAGAAAGCTAAATATCGGAGTTTCTTATATGAAAAACCTAAAATATAAAAATAAAAGGTAAAAAAAAAAAAAGGAGAAAATTAAAGATGAGGTAGAATGAAACAAAAAGCAGATATTTTGGAGGAGTGAAAAGGCATAGGAAGAGATGAACACAAAGGCAAAGGAATTAGAAATCACCAAGATGTGTTACATACATGTGCCAATTCCCCAGAACATATGTAACTATTATGTACTGAAACATACACTAATTAAAAAAATTTGTAACTTTCATATTTTTTCTAATTTATGTAACTATACAAATATACTGAAAAGCTGTGTAATAAGCAGGATCAGAAAAACTATCAAAAGGAAAGCTTTTAAAGAATTAGCAAATCTTACTTTATTCATCCATGAAACACTGAAATAGTATCTCCTCATGGCACTGCTCAGAGGATCAAATGAGTTACTACGCATAATGCTGTCAGAACAGTACATGGGACACAGGCAGAGATACATAAAAGTTTGCCATCATTTCCTGCCATTAAACTAATAGAATTTTCCCCACAAAATGGAATTGTTTACTAATTTTAAAAAGTCAATGGAAAAAGGAAAGACATAAAGAAATATGATAATAAAAAGCAAGCCAAAATTATTAATTTAGACTTAAAAGTATGTTCATCATGAGAACTTAGTTATAACATTAAAAAAAAACCAACACACTAAGAAAGCACAAAATCATACACTGTGGTCATTTGAACCTTGAACAACAACACAGAAGACATTTTTGAAAAACAATGAGATTTTTCTAATTGAGTAGGTCAAAGTGAGAATTCTCATACCTGTTGACGACTACTAAGATCTAGCTGCTTCCAAAACTGGAAATCTAGACAGAGGTCACGCCAGTACTTGCAGACCAGTGATGCAGAAAGGCAACGTTCATCCAGGGACAAATTGGAAAATATCTATAAATAAAAAGGAAACATTTTATTTTGTGGTTAACAATTCCAATGCACAGAAAGAGGCTTTTATTAGAAAAATTAACTGTTTGAAATAAGAAAATCATCTTGAATACAAGTGGCTGGAAAAGTCATTGTTAAGGATTATTTTAAACAGGAGCTAAGAACATGGACTGCAAGGGAAGAGAACAAAGGAATACTACGAAGCATGTATGTGTCTGCATATTCATTTTTGTTACAAAAACATTGGAAGAATAAGCCAAAAACTAATAAATAATGTTTATCTGTGTGGAAAGAGAAAAGACTATGAAGAGAACAAGGATGAAAGTGACATTAAAGATTTCTACTTGACCTTGGAATTACATAACTTTTTATATGCTGTTTAAGAAAAAAGGAACCATAAGAAAAACACTTTACCTATATGGTATCTTTTTCCAGAAATTCATAACCCCAATCTAATTCTGAGAAAACAATGTCCCACCATATGTGGGACATTCTACAAAATATCTACTCAGAATTGCTCTAAATAGTCAATCCTGAGAAACAAGAAAAAAATGAGGAGCTACCATAGTTCAGAGGAGAATAAGACAAAATGATAACTAGTGAATTCCTGAATAAGATCCTGTGACAGAAAAGGACATTAAAAGAAAAACTGGTAAAATCCAAATAAAACTAGAATTCAATTAACACAATACACCAATGTTCATAGTTCCAGCAAATGTACCACAGTACACTGTCAGATAATTAAATCTAAGAAAGCAAACTAGATATGAGTACAGTGTTACCTCAGTTATCCAATTCAATTTGTTCCAAATTTGTGCTCAAACACCAGAAAGTGAGAACTGAACATATTTTTCCCATTAGAAATAACAGAAAAACACTGGTTCTGAGGCCCAAAAATTATAAATTATTTTTTTCAGAACTTTAACAAATTTTGCAATTATTTCTTTCTTCAACCCTACTGGGGTTCTCAAAGTTTTCCTCTTAGCTTTATTGCTGGTAGTACCACTAACGTTTTCTGGTGTCATGGTTACAATATTTTACACAAATAACACACACAAAACATAATCACAAATGTTTTAAAACACTAACACAAGCGCTGTATGGTGTCTGGGCAAGAGTGCATGTTAAACTGAAATGTCAGTCTCCTTAGTGTCCTTGGTAAGAAGTGCCACATGACTCACTCAGCCTGTACAGATTTTTTCAAATTGATTTTTCATTGGACTATAGAGCAAAGTTAGGAAGACTGAGCAGATTTTTTTTCAAACTTCACTTTTCAAGTAGTAGAAATTTCAAGCTTGGAGCCATTTGACAACTGAGATATCATTATACAGGGACCCTAGTATCTTTGCACTTTCCCCACTGTGGGAATTTCAGTGTACATAAAGTTTGTGGAGAGTTCTGAAACTCAGCAAGAGTAGATAGGACTTAAACAATTCCTATTGTAACTATAAGATGAAATGGCTTGCCTCTGTACAATCAGAAGATGTAGATAGCTCATCTAGAATATCTACTATGTTTAAATCTTGCGTCATGGGAAAACAATTGCCTGTCCTTCCTAAACAAAGGATCCAGTTATTTTTCTCCCAAAGGATCCAGTGAGAAGAGAATATTCATAAGAATCGCCTAATGAATGTACCTCCATTACCAGCAAACATGTAGTAAGCCTATTACAGCCTTTCACTTGTACTACTTACACCTTAAACTTCTGGACAACATACTAAAAGCAATTACCCCAGGACTCTAAAAAGGTTAGTAATGGGTGGACTACAAAGCAAAGCAATAATCTGAAGAATGACAAAAAATAAATAAAAAATACGAATGAGTGTTTTTGGTTTCTCTGGATATTTGTCCATTTGTCTGTTTTTCCTTTTCGCTCCTAGCTTAAAATTGAGGGTAGTACCTTGTAGAACTATACAGCAGGCACAACAAACAAATATTCAGAGAAAAGGTCACCATTCAGTACAAAAGGCCAGGAAAATGTACCTCTACAAGACAGAGGATGTGAGAAGAATCTTTATATATATATTTTTTTTTTATTTTCTTTTCCTTTTTTCTTCCTAGATCTCATATCCTAAATGCTGCCTCAGTAGTAGAATTATAGTATGGCAGCTGTGCAGGAACCTTTTTTCTGCCAAAGGAGGAAGGAATGGAACTATGTGCTCCAAGTAATTACAGAGACTCCTCTGTACTTTTTTAAAATCCCTTTACCAAGAAAGCAACACCAATCACAAAGACTTTCTTGCTGCCAAGGTGGCTTATGTATTGCTGACAGAAATTCCATCCTTCTAGCCAGAAAACAAAGTTTTACTGGCACACAGTCTGGCACACCCCTTTTTGAGTGACTGTGTGCCAATAAAATTTCATTTATAAAAAACTGGCAGCATATTTGGCTTGCCCAGGTCTATAGCCTGAGATATCTGCTTTATAATATATGTACTACAAGTTATAAATTATTTCTAATCAATACTTCAGCTTCATTTTATAAATGTTGATATGTACTATCCAGTTCAAAGTATTTTCTAACTTTTCTTGTGATATTTCCTTGATAAATAGGTTATTAAGAAGTGTTACAGGACATGAGCAGAAATTACAGAAGAGGAAATTTCAAAAGTCTGTTCTTCACAAAAACAGCATAAACTCACAAAAACTGTCATGATCAACTATATTAAAGCTTTAGTACTAACACAAAGTTTACAGGCCCAGGGATATAGCTCAGTGGCACCAAGTACTTGCCTGACAAGCACAAGATCCAACATTTTGATTCCCAGTAACAAAAAAACATAATAAAGTAAAAGATTTACAAAAACCAGGAAAATATTTAATCAAGAAAAGACAACTGACTTTTAGTAAGTAAAAAATATCTGCCAAATTACTACTATATTATTGTGACGAAATGCAAGGGCCAGATCTTATAAAGTTAGTTCAGGAAAGTCATTATGAAATAGCAGAAACCAAAAGCAGCAATAATAAAGCCTACAGAGGGGAGAGTACTTGATTTTCACAATTGTTGTGTTATAATATTCCCAGTCCTTTTTTTTTTTTTTTGCAGTACCAGGGATCAAACTCATGACCTTGCACCTGCCAGGCATGCACTTACGCCACTGAGCTATATACCTGCCCCCACAGTAGCAATTTAAAATATATATAAGACATATAATAAAAAAAAATATATATATATATAACCTACCTATTTATATGCATATGCATGTATATGTGTTTATATAAGAGGTATGCAAAGAACAAGGAAGCATGACACAAAAAATAAAAGAACCTAACAGAAACTCCCTAGGAGGAAGTCTGTCCAGATAATGAACTCAGGGGCCAGGGAGATTGCTCAATAGGATAAGCACTTCCCTGGCAAGCTCAAGGGCCTGAGTTCAATCCCTAATTCTGCCAAAACAACAACAACAAAAAAAAAGGATATTGAACTTAATCTGACAAAGATAATAAAGTAACAAAGATATGGTCAAAGAGATAAAGGCAACTATGTACAAAAAAATAAAGACTGGGCATGAAGCTCAATGGTAAAATGTTTGCCTGGCATGCATTGGTTCAATCCCATATACCACAAGTAATACAGAAAAACACAAAACAGAAAATCATGAGAGCGAAACAGATGTGGAGATGGCTCATCCAATAGAAAATATGAATAAAAACTTCAAGCTATCGAATCAAACCAAATAAAAATCTTGCAACTGAATCATATAATAACTAAATTCATATAGGAAATCAGCAAAAGATCAAAATAAGCATAAGTCTTAAACAAGCAGGCTAAAGATGGGCTATGTGTACTGGCATGTACCACCACATCTGGCTAAATTTTTTTATAGAATACTAGCAATTGTACTGTAGTATGTTATATTCCCAGGCCTTTTGATTTTTCAGACAGAGTCTTGGTAAGTTATGGAATCAGGCCTGGAACTTGTGATCCTATTACCTCAGCCTCCCTAGGATTATCAAGTTGGAGGAAGGACAACTTCCTAGCCTCCTCCGCCTATTCTTAAATCTGTCTGGACATTGACCTACTTTCTGCTTGACATTTTTAGCCCCCAACCACCATTCACCCTCATATATACAAGGGCATAATTTTCACAATAAACTAGAACATGTGGAGAGATTATCTCTTATGGTTCTCTCATTTCCACCCTGCTTAGTTGATTCATGGCTAGTATCCCACTATTCCCATTATCACCACAATCTCAGACTAGCAAATATTTGGCTAAAATTGTGTCTTTCCTACCAAGTTCACCACTTTTAGTGAACACATACATATTTTTTATTCACTGTCACAATGTGAGTCAGTCCTTTGGCAGCAAAGCTGCGGGCTTTCCAAAGTATAGTTCTTGCCACAAATGTTGGCACAGGAGATCACAGTTGAGGCCCCATGCAAAAACTGCATGGACTTCCACTACAGCACTCCAAATAAAGCTAAAGTTTTTCCTAAGAATAAAGTTTTCCCTTTTTTTTTTTGTCTACTTTTGTTAACTTCTAGAATCTTAATACTTTTAGACAATTTTGCCACTTTATATACTACTTTATACTTGCATTCTATAGAAAGGATAAATAATTCTTCATAGCTCTAAACCCCTCTATAATGGACATTTTATACTCATTCTCATTTTATATGAGAAATACAGACTTTGGGAGGCTAGACTATTTGTTTAAAAGACAGTCCAGCCTGCAAAGAGTAACATAGCCCTTAGCAAATAGTATTCAAAGAATGGTCCTTGTAACTGAGCAGCACCTTGTTTGTATAGTCCTTTCTTTGAGTGTCTTCTGTAAACATTTTATCTTTTTAAAGTTGTGACTATCACAACTTTCACATCCCTGACTAAATGCACATGGATCTAGAATAATTTCATTCATTCAAGAGAAAAGGAATTCAGTATGTATGTGAGAAGCATGAAATAGGGTATTTGGCCAATTAAGTCACTCTTTTAGGACCTATTATGCTAATATGAAATACCTTCACTTATCCTCACTTCTTTTCCCTATCATGTATATAATCCAGTTCCCTGAGATAAGAAAGACTCAAGGTTAGTCCTTGACAACTACTCACTTTACAAAGCACCAAAAACGACAGAATTCTTGGGGGCCTGCTCAGTTGCTTAAGTGCCAGCTTAAACATGCAAAGAATACTGCTCCCCAGCTTCACCTGCCTCACCAGACCTACCCTTAAGGCAGCCTCAGCCAGCCCCCAAAAAATCCTTCTCAAAGCTAGATCCCAGGGTCCCACTCTCCAGGGTCTCCCTGAGAAGGCAAGTGAGACTGCACATGGTGGCGTGTGCCTGTAATCCCAGCTCTTGGCAGGCTGTAAACAGGCTGATCATTATTAGTCCGATCTAGTAGTGAGACCCCGAAAAGCCTGTAGACCCTTCCCTAAAAATGAAAAATTATATATATATATATATATATATATATATATATAAAATGTTATTCACCCATAAGGAAAAACAAAATTTAGTTATTTTCAGGAAAATGAATGATCTGGAAACTACCATGCAGAGTGAAATGAACCAGGTTCAGACAAATATTGCATGCTCTCTCTAAAGCATGAAAACTAAAGAATATGACAATAAAGTGGAAGAGGAACTTCTACTCGATAAAAGAAAGGGAGTGAGAGAGAGGGCAAGAGTATATGGGTGGGTAATAAGTAGAACCAATATGAACAAAAGTGGGACAGGGAGATGGCTCAGCGGAATATGCACTTCCCTGGCAAGCACAAAGGCCTGAATTCAATCTCCAGTTTGGCCAAAAATTAAACAAATAAATGAACAAAATATATGTACTGAAACTCCCTCATTAAATGTAAAACTAGGGGGAGGGCAGGGAAATTGGAGTGGGAAATGAAAAACGATCAAAGTATATACACATACAAATCTACTAACACTATATCAATGAATGTATATGGCCAATAAAAACTAAAAGAAAATGAGAAATAAAAAAAAAAAAATCTTGGGCCGGCCAGACAGCTCAGCAGATTAAAGCACCTGCTTAGGTGGACTCAGTGGGTGAGGGCTCCCTTCTGTGCTAGCACTGCCCTGGAGCATGCTGAGATGGTTACTGAGACTGGGCGTGGTAGTTGAAATGGCGATTGAGACTGGGCGTGCTGGCAAGTTCCTATAAACCCAGCACTTGAGAGGTTGTAAAACAGGAAGGATCACTGTTTCTGATCTGTGTAGTGAGATCCTGTAGAACCTGTACTAAATACATTTAAAAAAAAAAAAAAAAAAGTCTAAGGAGATGGCTTAATGGAATAAGTGCTTCCCTGGCAAGTACAAGGGCCTGAGTTCAATTCCCAGTTCTGCCAAAAAGCTCACTTTTTAGTAGACTAAGTTAATCAAGTCCTTGATAATTTGGTATCCTTCAGGAAAAATAAAGGACTATGAATCTTTCTCTCTTTCAGTACTAGTACATCCCTAGAATGCCAAAGACATCTCTTTCAAGGGTAATGTGGTAAATGGAACTTTAAATCATTCATGAACAGTATATGTAACCTAATTCCTCCCACTCACCAGAAATGTACACTCAAGGCTTTAAAAAGAAATAGTTTCTCCTCTTTCACTTCCACATGAATTTGTTCCTGCTTTACTATCTAGAAATAAATAGATCAGGTTCTTAAATTTTCCTTTAAAACAGATTTCTCTCATGAAACTGCCTTGACCACTGAATCAATGTTGGTTACAAACCTATAAAAATAAATGTTTGGGGCCCAAGAGATGGCTCAATAGAATAAGGACTACCCTGGCAAGCTCAAGGGCCTGAGTTTAGTCCTCAGTTCTACAAAAATAAAAAAAATAATAATAATAAATGTTTATTATCTACTGACAATATCAAGAGTGAATGCTTATAAGATAGTTTTTTAATGGCAACGATAGATTTTTAGATACACACAAGTCTGCTGACAGAGCAAAAAAATTTAAACATAAAGCACAAAAGTCTCTAATATTTAAATATAGGTTTCAGTGTAGCAAATTATTTGAATAGGAATTAGGTAAAAAAGAAATTGTTGCATAGTGGTTCTGCCACATGAAAATCTAATTGTGATTTCAATAGGTAGAGTTGCTACAGTTATAAAAGCAACAAGTAGCAAGACAAAAGCTACCTTATTTGATCCAAAACAACCCTGTAACCAAAGACCAACTATAACAGGTTTCAGCACTAAAGAAAAATGCTACTCTGAGTTGACCTTTGCAGAGCTATTTTCTGCTCCTCAGATCTCTTTAAAGGTCACACTGAACCCCATAGGCCCAATTATAAAATTAACTTCATATTAGTAGTTTAGAAGTTGTCTGGCATAAGTCCCACACAATTTAGGAATCCTTGCCATAAGATCCCCAAGATATTATTCAGGCCTTCTTGAATATTTTGAAAAGATCTCTAAACTTGGAAATACTAAAGATCTCTAAACTTGGGATCCCAGGCTAAGGGTTGCCATTCATGATAATGCCTTGGGGTAAGCAAATTCACATTACCATCCCTATTTCTGTATGCATTAAAAGGGAAGAATGACCAAATGATCTCAAAAATCTGTTCCTGTTCTAAAATTATCATAATTATGATTTCCAGTAAATCTTACTCTATATTTTAAGAAAGAATTCATTTCATTTTAGACAACTGTAATTATTTAAAAAAAACTTTCTAAAATTCCAAACATACACGCTGTTGAATACTAAAGTTCCACTTCTTGAAATATACCCTAGAAAAAATATAATCACATGTGCGCAGAAAGCACCTATAAGCATTGTTCTTAATAGTCAGAAATAACCCAGGGCTGGGGAGATGGTTCAGTGGAATAAGCGCTTCAATCCCGGGTTCCACAAAAAAAAAAAAAAGAAAGAAACAACCCATTAGCAAAAAAATACAGCAGGGTAAAATGCTACAGGTTATGAAGCAGTAGCTATAAAGAATGAAAAAGCTATATGTGCTCACTTAAGGATCATCACACTATTTATCATTAACAATAAAGGTTATAACATAACATTTTGATGCCATTTGTGAAAGAAATGCGAAAATTTTACATAGCACTTTCAGTGACAAAAATCATCTCTATTTGCACAGCCCAGGACAGTAGCCATTAACCACATATGACTATAGATTTTTGAAATATGATTACTGAAATGAAAAATAGAATTTTAAATTTTACTTAATTTTACTCTAAATATAAATACATGGAGCTAGCACCTAATGTACTGGACAGCATGGGTCCAAAAAAACAATCTAAACTATTAATAGTAGTCAACTCTGGAGTGGAAAACAATGGGCACACTGGAGTAAAGCAAATTTTGGCTTTACCTTTATTACCTGGATATTTTAGTATACGTGTACTTGAAGGAAACACTATCTGGGTATTTTAAGTAAAAAATATTTATTATTTATGTTAAAAAATAAATAAAAAGCCCTGACGATATTGACCCAAAATTAGCCTATCGAGCAAAAAGAATTTGATTTTTCTCTCTTGTCATACCTGAGAAAAATTAAGCACATAGCAGCTTTTCTCCAAATCATCCTTTCAATCACATTTCCTCATATTCTCTCCCAAATTCTTTCTCTGCTCCCTCATTTTTTAACAGTAATTTGCTAACTTATAAGAAGCAGCAGCCGGGCGTGGTGGCGCATGCCTGTAATCCTAGCACTCAGGAGGCTGAGGCAGGAGGATTGTTATGAGTTCGAGACCAGCCTGAGCTACAAAGTAAGCTTAAGGCCAGCCTGAACTGCATAGGGAGACCCTGTCTCAAAAAGACAAAAAAAAAGAAGCAGCAGCACAATGACAGCTACTGAACCTTTATCAAGGTGGTGAAGTATACCTGCTAAAGTTTTCCAATGTGGATGAGGGATCTCTACTTCTGTGCCACAACCCTACTAATACTGGAAAACAAATTGTCATATTTCCCTAAGTGTTGTGTTCTCCAAGCTGAACACCTGCAATCCTGACCAAGAGCAGTCAGAAGTGTTTCACCATTGATGATACGGCACTAGTGTGGTTCAATTAATAATAACTCAAATTTTAACATTCCTCAAAACCTTCTCTTAGCGTTATGGCTAGTCACCCAGTGGTACTGAGATTCTCAACACCTGATTTATTTTCATTCATTAATATTTACTGAATAATACGTATAGCAATGAATAAGTATATCTATGGACAACCGCTCTGGCCCCAAAAGTTTTACTTGGGTTGACAGGCATTTGAGAAGTCCCTATCTCAACTCATCCCAGACAAGTCAACTCACCTCATTCTGAACACAACTAGTATCGTGAGATTTAGAGAATATTCATGCAAGTTTCTAGTACTTATGTGGAATCAACATAACATGCGCAATAGTCCAACATAATGTGCAAGTCCATGGGCAATCCCTAATATTCCATAGACCAGGTGTGCAAAAACCCACAACAAAAGTGCAAAAAAGAACCAAGTAGTAAAATATTTATTGTATAGTTTCTCTTTATGATGAGATTATGTCCTTTCTCCCTTTTTTGATATTAAAATGTTCTCTAATTAGACAGTGGCTTTGAAACAAGTACCTGGTGTGTGGTTTGTTCTTAAATAGTCTTATTTGCTAATGACAGTAATGAAAATTCTATACCAAGGGCTGGCCAGATAGCTCAGTGGAACACAGTGCCTGCTTAGGCAAAGCACATAGGCCAGGGTTCAGTCCCCGGGAGTGCTGTGCCAGCCCTGCCTCCAGGGCACACTGAGATGGGTGATTAAGACTGAGGGCCTGGTGACTGGGGGTGGTGACAGGCACCTGTAATCCCAGCGCTTGGGAGGCTGAAAACAGAAGGATCACTACAAATCTGATCTATGTGATGAGACCCTGTAGACCCTGTACTAAATTTAAAAAAAAAAAAAAAAAAAGAATATTCTATACCAAATACCTTTTTAATATTTTACCTGCCCATGTGATTTAAAAGAACTTAAAGTTCTTGTGTTCTAAAATGCAGTTCACACACAGAGCAAGCAATTACTCTTTTGACAGATGTACCTCCTTAATGGTTAAATCATTACATTTGGACCCTGGAAATACAAGTCTCCCCATTCTTTCACTGTACTATTCACAAGAACATTAATGTCACAGTAAAATAGATTCAAACACACAATTACAAATGTGCAAAAAGTCTAATCAAAAAAGTATATTGGTGTCAAAGACCACTGTAATTCATGGCAGTTACTTTAGGAAATACAATAAAAAGTACCTAAATTCTTAACAAGTTTGCTAATTTTAAATATCATATATTAATATCCAGAGAGAGGAAGATAAAAAGAGGTGAAGAAAAAATAAGGAAAAAAAATACTATTAACTCTATCACATACCTAAAATTGTCACTAACGTTGACAAAACTGCAAAATTAGTGATCTAGAGTGACACAAAGTTCCTACAGGACACGCTTTTTAACTCGTCCCTCATACAGCTGCCCTAGTAATCTGTATGTTTTTATAAAAGGGCAAAAATTAACTAAGATAATAAAACATATACAAATGGAGTTTTAAAGTTAAAATTCGTTTATATACCCTAGATAAAAACTCAGACCTGCCCTTTACGTGAGTGACCTTTTACAAATCATTGAACACTAGACTATTAATTTCACAGGAGCAAAAACCATTTCTGCCTGACTCACTACTGCAAGTTTTCACTCCACAACATCGAAAAATCAGTTTCTCGTATAAAATAAGAATGAACGCTACTTGTCTTGCAGCACAAACTGGAGGAATAATGAGATAAGTATACAAAGCTCTGGCACGGGGACTGATTATGGTAAATACTCAATGAAGGTTAATTGCTATCAACTAGCTGCTATCCAACCTAAAAGTAGTGTTCGACGACTTTTAAATACTAATATGTAAATCCTGTACCTACTAAGTATACAATGCATAAGTTACTCTTACGCACACATAAACGTATATACCTATATTTCACACGTGTAAGTATATAAAAGCTACAGTTTACAAACCAGTGGCTTGTGAATCTAACTACATATCAACCCTGAATTATGGATAACACACTTATGACCTGGCATTAGGTAGACTCCAAGTTTTTTTCTTTACTTCTAACCAGGCCACGACCACAAGCCCTCCTGGCCCGGCAGTTTCCCCTTCGGAGTCCCCAGGCTGTCAGGGACCCCTCCTCTGCGCAGAAGGGGAGGAGAGAGAAACCCTGGAGGCGGGGGCCTGGGTTAGGAAAAACCGAGAGTCCCTGCGCCTCTCGCCCACACCCACCTTAAGCAGGATGGACGGCGGCAGTTGGTTGATGTCTGGGGCTTCGGGGGGCGGCTCCCTATGACAGTCGCAGGGATTTTCGGGGGGCTCCTGACCGTTTGCGTCGCCGCACTCACGCTGCAGCTGAGCGGAAGAGGGGGCGGTGCCCCCGGCTCGGACCGCGTCCCCGCCGGCGTCGATGGGGGAACTTTCGGAAGCGGGGGACGAGGGCGGGGAGCAGAGAGGCTGCGGCGCGGGCTGCTCCGGGGCCTGGCAGCAGCCGGCGTCGGGGGGCCGCGGCGGAGAGGCACCTCCCCCCGCAGGCCCGCCCCCGCCGCCGCCGCCGCAGCCCCCGCCGCCGCAGCGGGGCTGCTTGCAAGGGGTGCAGGCGGGGACCCCGGCCCCCTTCCGCTTGCACACCATCTCGGGGCCCGCGGGAGGCTCGGCCGGCGGCGGTGGCGGCCCCCGGAAGAGCTGCAGGGCGGCGGGTGGCCCCAGGAAGCGCACGGGCCCCACGCTGGCCAGGAAGAGGCTCCGGCCTTGCTGCTCCCAGGCGGCGGCCGCGGCCAGCCCCAGCTCTCGGCAGCAGGAGGCGGGCGACGAAGCGGAGGCGGCGGCGGCGGAGGCGGCGGCGGCGGCGGCGGCGGCGGCCGAGGACAGCAGGAAGCGGCGGGCGGCGGCGGCGCAGTCCTCGGCGGCCAGGGCCGCGTAGCGTCTCGCCAGGTGCTGAGAGGCGGCGGCGTAGGCCCCGTCCCGCGGCGGCGGCGAGAGCGGCGGCTCCTCCTCTGGGCCGGCGGGGGCGGGCGCGCCGGGGCTGTGCACGATGAAACAGAGCATGCAGGGCCCGCGGAAGAAACAGTCCCGACTCCGGGGCGCCGCCGGCTGGGGGGGCGCCTTGGCCGGCGTCCGGCGGGGCAGCCTGAGGAGAGGGCGCCGGCGGCGACACCAGCTGCAACAGCGAGGTCTCTTCTGGCTCGGGCGGTTACGCGGGTCCTTCGAGAGAAGGTGGCCCATATAGAAGGCCCCGCCGAGGGGGACGGGACGGGAGGAGGGAGCCGGCGGCCGCTCGCGCTGGCCTCGGGCCCGCAGCGGGCTCTCCCGCCCTGAGCACACGCGGGCACACACGCGGCGGGTGGGCGGCCGGCGCCCTGCGGGGGCTACATGCTTTGCCCAGGTCAGCCGGGATAAAGGGGCGCGCGATCTTTGGGGGCGCGAGGGAGGAGGCCAGGGAGTCCGCCGGCGAGGCGACCAGTCCGGACCCAGCCAGCCGCCTCAGTCAGTCAGTCAGCGTCGCGACAGGGCAACGCTGAGCCCGGCTCGGACCATTTTAACTGCGGCTCCGCCGCCGGCGCGCGCCCGAGACACGGCTCCGAGCCGCAGGAGCGCGCGGCCCCGGCGGAGGGGGCGGAAACGCCGGCGGCGCGCGCGGGGCGTGGACGCGGCCGCCCTCCCGGCGGCTCCCCGGGGCCCCGGGCCAGGCTGGCGCTGCTGGCTGCGCGGCGGCTGGCGAGGGTGCGGGACTCGGCACACACCCCCTCCCGCGCGCCGCCCCAGCTTTCTCGGAGGCTGCGGCGCGCGCCCGGCTTCTGAAGCGGGAGGAGACACTTCCGAGCCAGCTGTGTGACATCCGTTTCCACAGCCGCGCTGACGTCTGGAGGTGTAAGTTCACCAGCTGCCATTGGCCAGGAGCCGCTCGGCTCTTCCCCTCTCTACCGCGCCCTCATCCCCGACTCGGAAACTGAGGCCACCAGGGCGCCGCGCACCGGCCTGCCGGAAGGGCCTCTGCGTCCCCCGAGGGCGGGGCAGAGGCTATGCCTCACTGCGACGGCGGCGGCCGTCGGCGCGGGAGAGCCCAGGTGGTTGCGCGGTGCCTCCGTGCGCTCCACTTGTTGCGTGCTGCGGCCTTTCTACAACTTTATTTGAAAATGAAGATACAGCAAAATACCTATGTAGGGCAGTCCTTTTCTCGACCCAGTGAGTCACCGGCTGCAAGTTTTCCGCAGCTACAGTCTGCACCTGGAATTCCGGCCTTGCATTAAATACCCTAGGCTTATTCGCCAGTGCCCTTGTGACAAACCTTGATGGCCCTCAGGAGAGAGGAAATAGGACGTTGTCGTTGTAGATTTAACTAATGAAGCTAGAGATGGGGTGGTAACTAGGGCGCTACCTGGCCTGGAGGAAATAGCTTTCAGAATGGACCTATTAGGGGGGGCTGGGATATGGTTGGGAAGGTGCCTGTGCCCCAGTTTGTCGTGCAGCTATAGCAAAATACCCCAGACTGGATAAATTATGAACGAGTTTATTTTTAGAGGGCTGGACAGTCTGAGAATGTCCTTCAAGAGACACAAAATCAATCGTAATTTTTTAATAGCTCCCAAGATAGTATTCTGAAGGTAGAGTGTTCAAGTCCTCCTAGTCTTTCTTGAATGCGCCAGCACTTAGTAATGTTAAAATGACCCATTTCAACGTGAATTTTGGAAGGGCTTTTCAAACTATACCAAGCCATGGAACAGGTAGACCTAAAGGGAGAAGATGAAATAGACTCCTTTGCTTTAGGAGGGAAGTCGTCTTCGTTGTCCCCGGAGTGAAACGCGAACGGGAACAATAAAGGATGGAAAGAACTGGGCGTTTCCGGTGAGAAAGTGAAAGAATTCTAGTTCCTTTCTCAGGTTTTCCACCTGCCCCCAAGAGGAGTCTAGTTGCCTTTTGGAAGGTGGCAGGTGTTTTTAAATGCTAAGGATAACCTGCGATAGCTGGTTGAGCAGATGGTATTGTGATGTATTCAAAGTTCATCAGTTTGGAGAGCACTTTTTCAGCCAAACAATTTTCCTACTACAGTGGCCAGCCTCGAACAGCCTTCAGCCAAACCTGCCATCAGTCCTTTGTGGTAATGGCGTCTATCAGGAATAATTTTGATCTAAAATGTGTCTTCCTCAGGAATTACCCTTTCTGAGCCTAATCTTAATGAAATAGAATTCTAAGAAATTGGGGGGTTGGGGCATAAGCGCTTCACTGGCAAGTGCAAGCGTCTGAGTTCAATCACTGGTTCCACAAAAAAAAAAAAAAAAAAAAAAAAAAAAAAAAAAACCTAAGAAATTTAGAGGAAAAATTTGTTTTAATGGTTCACATACCATTATTCACTATCAGATGTGCTACTAAACTAACTATTTGCCTACAGGTATCTACAGTTTTCATCCCTCTGCCTGTATGTAACAGCCTCATACAGAGGCCCATAGTTCTGTTGGCAAGTGGCAGAGTATGCTTATGACTGGATAACAGATGTTTTGTCGTCTCTTTAAGGCTGCACTTTGATCAGTTCTAAAACTGTTTATTACTTGATGACAAAATTATGTGCCTCTCAAGTTTTTACATAAACATGTATCCACCCTATTATCTGGTATTTAAGAGAAAGAAAAGCATATATCCTCAAAAATGCTTCTGTAAAAATGCTCATAGCAACTTTATATATAGTCACCAAAAAGTTGCAAACAAATGTCCATCAGTGGGAGATTGGGGGAAAAACGTGTATTTATCCAATGAAATACTACTTACTTAACAAAAGAAAAAACAACATGGGTAATCTCAGAATTGTGTGCTGAATCAGACTCTCTGGAGTTGGAGCCCTGGAGTCCACCTGATTCTCACAAGAGTTGTATGTGATTCTTGTACTGACCACCTGTCCAAGCAGATTCATCAGAACTACAAATGCAGTTTATCTGGAAATGTCTTCAGTGTGGAGTGAGGCAAATGCCTGACCCTTTGTCTCAGTTACTTCTCTCTCATTGCTGGGTCAAATACCTGACACCCAAAATGAAGGAAGGAAAGATTTATTTAGCTCATAGTCACTGGAGGTTTCAGTCCATACTAAGCTGGCTCCAAGGCATAGTGGCACAGGCAGACAGCAGCCTTTTAGGGCAGTGTGAAGAGCACAGTGGTAGCAACAGAGAGGAAATATGTCCCTCTATCTGTGTTACATTCAGACTCTGCCCTAGGCTGGGGGAAGTACTCACACCCATAATCCCAGCCTCGGATCACCCATGATCCCAGTGGTTCATGAGTTAATCTCAAACTTTAGAAGTCCCTGCCCCATGACTGCATGAGAAACACCCTTTTGAGGTGGTTTCTACAATTTACTAGTTTTCTTTCTCCCAGTTCCCCAGCTATTCAGCTGTGAGCATGCTGTTCTTTTTCTGTCAATTGATGTCTGTGGGTCCCTTTTCCAAGAAATGGCAATTGTGTTTCATAGTTCAGAAATTCTCATATCTGTTCTTGCCACCTCCCTTCATCTCCACAGAAAACTGGCAAATCCCTTGATGTCTAGGATTATCATTTCCTCCCTTTTTTTAGCACAGCATACAGTGAAAAGTCTTATGTAGCTTATCAATGATTAAGTAAGATGCTACTGTTATCACCAAAACTATAGGTTTTTTTAGCCCATTGCCTTAAATAGTAATTCTGAAAAATATTTAAGGAACAATCTTAAATAAGTGTAAGAGTTATACATTGGAATGATGATATTATTGTAAAAGCTGATTACTTTGTTAGTGGAAAAAATAAAATAGACCTGGACAACCAAGAGCTCGACTGCTACTATTAGCTAGGCCTTGACACAGGCAAGGCCAATGTTCTGTTAACATAAATAATTGCAGAAAACATATATATCAGGCACAACCACTTGGTGACGTAACAGACAAGATGAAAATAAGACCACTCCGCAATCCGGACTAAGCAGTACTACAAGAACATAGAAATACAAGGAAATATTTTTACTATTAAATAGGACCATAGTGCTTGAAGTTTATCCATATATATATATATATATATATATATATATCCATCACATTCAGATCATTAAAGAATTGTAAGTATTCCAAGTTTCCAAAAACTAAAAAATAATAAATAAATAAGGTATCTGTTACAGACGTATCTCAGCATTCTGTCCAGAACAGAGATTTGATCCTTTCCCTAATTTGATGAGAGAGAGAGAGAGTGTGTGTGTGTGTGTGTGTGTGTGTGTGTGTGTGTGTTTGGTCCATTGTGCTAGGCTGTAAACTCCATAAGGAGGGACTGTTCAGTTTTCAGGAAAATAATCTGGCAGCTGTGAAGATGAAATGGAGTAGGAATAGGTTCATAGCAGAAAGACTAGTAAGGCTTGTTCAAAGGATCAATGAAGAGGCTTCAGAAGCATAAATTATGGCATCCTGGGAAAATGAGCAGGATGGGGTTGAAAAATATTTCTGGGATGTGGACTTTTCAGGATTTAATGAGTTGTTTATAAACTGGGTAGAGTAGAGAGAATGATGGGTGCAAAGGAAGTGAAGAACCTCCACCTGGCTACTTGTATGCTCATATGGCTTATTTTAATGTTAGATTTATTGTGAAAATAATTGTTATCATAAAAAGTCATATACATATTTGACTAATATTCCAACTGGAGGTTGGAAAATGGTAAGACTTGCACTGCAATTTAATATGTAAATGTAAAATATATATATATTAATATATAAAATGTAAAGCAATTTTAAAAAATTTTCTTCTTAGCTAATAAAAAATATACTCACTTTGAAGTTCTTATTTACCTAGTTACTGGTAAATTTCCCTTGCAGCAATCATCTAATACAGGCACACCACACTGTACATTCTCACCTCCATCAGAATTAAACCCAACTTTGTTTATTCCTGAATTATCAGTATCTATGTTAATCAATTGAATTTTAAAGGCTGGTTATGCTTAGTAGGTTTACCATAATGGAGTGAACTCAGAAAGAAAAATCAGTCAGGGAGAAATTAGTGAAATTAAAGGCAGCAACAGAAACTCATGTTGACCTTGAAAAAGTCTCACGTGGGGAGGGCTGTGTGGCAGGAAAATGCAAGTAGGCTCTAAGAGCCCAGAATAGCCCAAACCTACAGCCAGGGAGGGAGCAGGCTCTCCTTTGTACCAACTGTAATTCTGAGTTCTAACACATGAGAAAGCCAGGACTATATAAGGGATACCTTGATTTCAGTCTTGTGAGACACTGAATAGAGAAGCTAACTGAGCATGTAATAGGGCTTCAGACACAGCATTCTGAGAATATATAGGTTTTTCTTAAGTCACTCTTTCTGTAACTTATTTTCACAGGAATAGAAAAATGTACAGACATTCCCTATGGAAACCAAAACAGTATAATTTTAATAGGAAAAAGCAAACAATTGTCCATAACTCTCTAAAGATTAATTCACACTCATGAAAGGAAATAACTAACCAAAACTTAGCACAAATGATGTGTTACCCCACTTTTCTATAAATTAATGAGATAATTAAGGCAAAAGTATAGTTTTTGTTTTGTTTTCTAGTAGCAGGGATTAAACTCAGGACCCTGTGCTTGCCAGGCAAGCACTTATTCTACTGAGCTATCTCCCTGACCCTACAGTTTATTTTTTAAGACTTACATATTTAACTTTTTCTTAAACTAATGCAACACAAAAATGTTCTACCATATCTGTTCCATACCCAGCCATATCTTATAATTTTATTGTCCCATATTCAATAGGTATACAGTATATAGAGAAAAAAAAATACTGTCTAATCAATTTTGTAGGTTTTCCTCCTAAGTTTATTAACAACTGAGTTTCTTATCATATAATTTCAAAATGATTACATACTTGCTAACAATAAACCAAGGCCAGAGAGTATAACTATTTTAGTGATTACAAAATGGCAAGGCACTCCACAACTTGTGGTTTTATTATAGTACACAAATATCTATGCTTCAAGCTTGCTTACCCCAGTCTGATGGGTAGCAACTCATTCCTTGTGTCTCAAGATAAGATAATCACCAGCAGCCGCAAATTGGAAGGACTGAAAGAATTGTTTCAAGTTACAGTGTGCATATAATAGCTCCTGGGGCACATAGGGGAAAAAAGGGTGGCAGGGGTGGTAATGATAAAATCACCTCATCAAGCAGCACTGCCTGTGACTCACCTCTGATCCTGTTTGTAACAGTGCTGAGGTTATTACTGGATTGCAGAACTTTTTAATCTTATATACCAAGTGATGAGGCTTTCATCTTTGTCAGTGTTTAAAGATTGGCTAGTTAATTTTCCTTAGGTATAAAAAAGATTTTTTGAAAAACTGTCTTTTCCTTACCAAAAGCAAAAAGCTGAAGTCATAAATTCCTTTAACCTTCTGGAAAGACACTGTCATAGTATCACCAGTGTTCACTACTCTTAGTTTTCAGTTCTACTTGCTTTGCAATAATACATTATTGCTTGTTTGTCATGTTTCATTTTCTCAGTCACTCTTAACAGTATGGATCAAGCTTCCTTAGGATCCATTATTACCCACTAACTACACAATAAGACATGGGATTTTAAAGAATAATTGTGTCTAACTCAATTGCTAAAGTAGATGGAAACATAAAACCCTTAAGTTTGCTCAGCAATGTCTGTTATTGAAATGCTTCTCCTGTCCCATTGAAAAATGAGAATGAGTAAGATATAATGGAAGGTTTTTTCTTCCCTTCTGAGGGACTAATTTTAAAAAGGGTGAAAATCATTGTCATGGTTAGTATATTGTTCTTTGTGGCTACTTTTCCTGTATCTTCATTTCAGTCTTATTTTGGAAGCATATGTATATTTAAGAATTTGGTGAGTCAGGGTTTCTTCCAATTTTTTTGCAAGTATTTTTCTCTGAAATCAATATATTTCTTCCCTATTGTCTTCAACATTTTTAAAACTTAGCATCACTAAACATTAATGAATTTTTCATTGCCAACCATCTTTTCCTCACCCCTGAAGTGTCTCCTTTTCTTTTTTCTTTTCTTTTTTTTTTTTAGTTTGGTACAGGGTCTTGCCACGCAGCTCCAACTTGTAGTGATCTTCCTTTCTCAGCCTCCCCAGTACAGGAATTACAAAAATGCATACACCTGTTTCAGTGGCCAGTGCCACTTGGGGCCAGCCCAGCATGTAGTATCAGATCAAAACGGAAAGGTCCTTGCACTTTCCAGGCAGATGTTTAATGTCTCCTTTCTTGCCTTTATATTTCTGTCTGTCCCTCCACAACATTAAAAAATAGGTTTTGTAGTATCTTCTTATAGATTTAATTTTAAGGATAGACTGTGAAGAAAAGTAACCATTTTCAGACACTGTAAAGGGAATATTTGTTAAAATTACTTTAGAAAATACTCTTTTTTTTTTTTTTTTGTGGAACTGGGGATTGAACTCAGGCCCTTGTCCTTGCCAGGCAAGTGCTTATTCTACTGAGCTATCACTTCAGCCCCAAGAATACTCTTAAAAGCATTAAAGGGAGAGGGTTAATGGGAATAATATTTCCTCTAATAAAATATGAATACAAATAAATTTGTGGAAAACTATCATTTTGAAACTATGTGAGTTATATGTATGTATGTATGAGTGAAAAAAATAACTCATGGGTACCACCATCAATAATCATTTGCAAGAAATTATATTTTTTTGTAATGAAACTATAAAAAAGAAAACCTGTCAGTATTAGAAAAACTCTGGCACTCTTCTGAGTAAACTGAGATAAGCATCAGGGCTTGATTTCATTATCTCAGCCAAGAAGGAGAAAGCTTGAAAGACAAAAAAATCAAAAAAATAATAGTGAGTAGAGAAATTACTTCTAAAATTTCAATAGAGCAGAAACTTTCTAATACCCTTTAACTTAGAACTCACTGCTTCAGAAATATAGAGCTCAATTTCACTGTTCATTGGGGTAGTACAAATTAAAGCCGTAATGAAATATCACACTCTTAGAATGGCTATAGTTAAAAGATCAACATAACAAGCATTGGCAAGTATGTAGAACCACTAAAACTCATACACTCTTGGTTGAAATTCAAAGTGGTACCACCATCTTTGAAAACTTGATACCAGTTTTTTTAATATAGTGCCTTTATTGATGGTTGTCAAATTAGTGGACAGAGAAACTGTAATACAGCCAAACAATGACTTACTATTGTTTACACTAAACAAAATAAGCCAAACTCTAGAGACTACACCCTACAAATTCAATATATGCACTTTCCAGAAGAGGCAAAAATATAGGAACAGCAAAGAGAACAGTAGTTGTCAGAAGCTGGAAGAATAGGGCAACAGTTTACTATGAAGAGACATATTAGGGTTTATGTTCACATGTCCTTGCCGAGCTTCATAGTGCAGTACTAGGCTCAAGGGTACTAAAGATTTAGGTTGTGAGTTGTACCATCCTTCAGGAGCAGGTAAGATAAAAGAGCATAAAAATACTGTTAAGATCTCTTCTTGGTTTTGGTATCTTTTCCTTGCCATAAACTGGTTCTTCTCTACATTGTCCCTCTTCCAAGCCACTCTGCCTTGGAGCCAGCCAATTAAAAAATTGTGAGCTAAAGAAACCTTTCCCTTTCTAACTTTGAGTGTCATACATTTTCACTAAACAACCATAGAAAAGTAAGTTAAGAATTTGGTACCAGGAATGGGTCTGTTGCTGTGACTGAACCTTACCACCCAGATTTCAGAAAAAGGCCTGGGAAACCAGACAGTATGCCCTTGAGAGGACAGTGTCAGAAGCTGTGAGTATGAAGCAAGATTCAGTGGAAACCGGAGAGGTTTGGAGAAGGCAATTTACTAGTATTTAGAGCTGGATTGTGGAAAGGACAAGAGTTAAATGGAGATGCTGACTGAAAACAAAAAACTGGAACACCTGGGGCTGTCCTTGAGAGGTTCTCATCAGAGCTCAGAAGAAGAGAATGCTGACAGAAATGTTGACAGTGAAGACTAGGCTTGGGAAGTTTCAGTGAGGAAGACATTGCATTGCCTTTTGGCCTCCAGATAATGTGTGTTGTGGCTTGGCAGAGAGTATGTCTGTGTTTTTCTCATGTGCAGAGACTTTACCTAAGACCAAGATTAAGGGTATGGTCCAATCTGGTAGAAGATATTCCAAGGTAGTTGAGAAAATGGAGTGGCTACTGTTGGGAATTTTTAGCTAGATTTATTTTGATAATCGAAGCAAAGAGCCCAGCAAGATGATATAAAATGTTTTGAGTTTGGTAGGAAAGGAAGCTTCAGTGAAGCTGTAGGCTACAAAGATAAAGCAAAGGAGATCAGATCACAGAGAAGAAACAGGAGAATAGAAAAAAAATGGCCTGAGGGCATCACAGGTAGCAGCAAAACTACCCTTTACAGCCTCAAAACAGCAAAAGTGGAAGACTTTGCTTTGAGAAGTCCCAGAATACCATGTTCCAGGATGGTGACAGCCTAGGAAAGTTGCCCTAGGCTGTGGTTCATAGGCATTGGACCCGAACAGCCAAGAGAAAGGAAAGCCTGGCTGCTGCGCTAGCTAGCAGCAGACCTTGGTGTCACTCACTTGGCACTTGGTCTAAGCACATGAAAAATGCGAGAGTTGTGGGATCAGAAAAGTTTCCACCCAAATTCCTGAAGAACGCCTCGGAAACCAGGCAGTGTCTTTAAAGGACAGTGTACAAAGCTGTGAGTGTGAAGCAAAAGATTCAGTAGAAACCTGAGAATTTTGGAGAATTCAGGAAAGTGAGTCATCTGAGAAAAACTGCAAAGAGGGAGCAGAGCTGGCCCAAGAGAGAAGCTTTTGGGAGAGAAGCTCATGAGAGCTACCCCCCAATTGCCATACCAACAGCAGTACTCAAGCCCATTGGAGTTTTTGTCTTTCCATAGATTGCTTTGGATGCTGCACATGAGACTACAGGACTTAATGTTTGCTCTGCTGGATTTTGGTGTTGCATTGATTCATCATAAACCTAATCCAAACAAAGACGTATAATATAGGACAGTAATTTATAAGACATCTAACAGTCTCTTTAAATTCTCAATGTCATAGGGAAAACAGAAAATAGGATGTCTGAACTAGATCTAAGAAAACTGCAGCAATTAAACAGCCAAATGAAATGAATGAGCTTGAAAGGTAGGTACTCTGGTCTTAAATAATTTAAGAAAGCAACTAATAAAATTGTGTTTGTACAACTGGGAATACTTACATGTGGATGAATAGTTGAAGATGGACTCTTACCACATATTAGAGTGAATTGTGGGGCATTAAAAGAATATCATGCTCATGCACAAGAATGTCATATTAGGAGATATATATTGAAATATTTAAGACATTATTTTGTTTAGAATTTTAATTTCATTGCCAGGCAGCCACAAGGTCCTGACTTGATCCCTGGTATCACCAAAAAAAAAAAGTTTTAGAATTTTAATTTCAAAAGGTATTTGAAAAAACACATGGAACATGGAAATCCTGATGAGTTCTTAAACTAGTTGAGGAATTTGTGGGAACATATATTAACCAGAAATTTTTTTTTTTTTTTTTTTTTTTGTATTTTAGGGAAGGGTCTACAGGGTGTTCAGGGTCTTACCACTAGATCAGACTCATAGTGATCCACCTGTTTACAGTCTCCCAAGGGCAGGGATTACCGGCTTGCATCACCACACACAGTCTCAATTGCTGTCTCACCATGCCTCAGAGGCAAGGCCAGCATGGCAGGCCCGGGAATTGGCTGGTCCCTCTATTTGGCCAGCCCCTCTAGAAAATTTTTTAAATGAAGTTTAATACTTTGACTTGAAGAAGGACCTTGGGGGTTGGGGAGATGGCTCAGTAGAATAAGCACAAGGGCCTGAGTTCAATCCCCAGTTCCGTTTAAAAGAAAACCTTGCCAGGAATACAGATACATGGCATAAGTGCCTGCCTGGCAAGCACAAGGTCCTGAGTTTGATCCCTAGTATCACCAAAAAAAGAAAGAATGAAAAAGGACCTTTATTGCATGCCAAATTTATATTTATGGAAGTATCTGTTTTGCCCTGTGTTATACTATCCTGTTTTATTAATTGTAATTACCTACGTTATTTAACTTTTCCAAATATTCAGAACCCTCAAAATGATTAGAATTATTTTATCATTGTCTTTGAATTTGAATTAGTGTTAAATTGAATTTATAAATTAATTTGTGGAAATAAACATTTTAAATAAGAATGTTTCTTTGGGGAACATATGTTTCTACATTTATTCAAATTGACTTTCTTAGTAATGTATTATACTTTCCAAGATATTTTTCATTCTGTGTACCTATTAAATTTAGAGTGTTTATGTTACTGTAAATGACTTTTCTGTTATGTCTCTTATTCTGAATATGTAAATGTAGTACTTGTATCATTGTTTTATCACAGGGCATCCTAATGAATTTGCTTATTGGCTGTGTGTATGTGTGTGTGTGTGTGAGAGAGAGAGAGAGAGAGAGAGAGAGGGGGCTTCACTGCAGTGAGTTATAGTGGGATTATAGACATGTACCACCACGCTAGCTTAGCTCTTACTTTGAATGAAAATTTTCTTGGGTATCAAATTATCTAGTCTTCAGTTAAATTGTTACCTAATTTAACTCTTTTCTAATATAATTAAGTTTTCTTTATATATCTTATTCATTTGCATAAAATTATCAAATAGTAGCAATGAAGCACCAAAATTACAGTGTACCTGAAATTTGTAAAAGTTAGTAATTCAGGGCTGGGACAATAACTCCATGGCAGAACATCTGCAAGGTCCTGGGTTCAATCCCAACCAATAATAATAATAAATTTAGTGCTTCCTAAATTGAATATGATGTCAGGTGTTAGAGCTATCTTTATGTTACATTTCTGTTTTCTGTATTTTGAAAGCCAGCTGTGGAAGTTGGATACAATTTTATGGGAGGGATTGGCACTTACCTGAATAATTACATGCTTTTCATTTTTGCTGTAATGATGTGATAAATTAAGGTAACAAATTTCTAAATATAAAGTCATGTTTGTTTTACTAGAATAAATTTTATGTAATCATATGGAATGCTAGTCTTTCTCAATTATTTAAGTTTTTAAATTTATATTTGTTAAATTAGTTTGTAGTTTTAAATAGTTTTTCACTTAAAAATAAGATTTTTCACTTTGATTTTATAGACTGGAGAAGTTTTTAGCCTTTCTGAAATGTTAATCATAATTATTTTATTATTTTTCAAGGAAAATAAAAAATACAGCCTTTCATTTTTTATGAATTTAGGACAATGCATACAAGGTGTACAGGATCTCACTACATACATCAGATTCATGTGATCCTCCTGTTTTCAGCCTCTCAAGCATTGGGATTACAGGAGGCACCATCACACCCAGTCTCAGTTGCAGCCTCAGCACAGCCCAGCACACGCTCTGCCTAAGCAGTTGCTTTGGTCTTCTGAGCTAGAGAGCCTACTGGAATCACATAGAAACATGTTTTCATATGGTTAGTGGCATATGAACATGTTTTAAAGACTCAGAAAAGGTAAATGGCATACATATAATGAGTTAATATTCATATTTAGAAGACTTCTAGAAATTAAGATCTAATAGTGGTAAATATGAATTTGAAGCAATACATAAAATCATTAACAGACACATGAAAATATGTTAGACTTCACTATTTCTTAGTATATTAGTCAGTTTTCTGGTACCATGAAAAACAAAGTCTGAGATTTTTACACATAAGGAAAGAGGTTTTTTAGCTCATGAATTTGAAGGCCAAAAGACCATGATGTGTCCATTCATTTAACTTCCAACAAGGGCTCTTTGGGGTCCACCACAACATAGCAGAAAATCAGAAAGGGAAATGAGCACATTAAAAAAAAAAACTAGGCATCTGAGGTGGCCCCAATTTATGACAGCCTCTTCACCAAGAGCTAACTCCTTTTGTGAGACCAGCATTAATCCCTTCAGAGACAGTGAAGAAACATAAACAATAGTGAAAAAGATGCACATCACCACAGTGATGGAATTCTGTTTTCACCCAATGCAAAACCAAATTTAAGACATTCATGTGTTGCTGAGCATGTGGAAACTGATAAGCTTATGCTTTAGTGAAATAATAACTTCTACAATCTTATGGGAAAGCAAGCTGAAAACCTCGATTAAAATTAAAAATGTTTTATCTTTTCTCAACAATCAATCCAAAGATGATAGAAGATACTCAGATGCAGATGTAATGTTACCATTGAAACATGTTTTTGTGTTTTTCTTTTGCTATGGCAACAGATGCTAGACTATTATTGGATTAATTTCTGTCATGCAGATGGCCAGTTTGGATTCTTTGGTCTGGCAGAAGTCTTTGGGATTCTTGTGATTTGGGTTGTATAAGCCTACCTCTTAAACTTCCTCTGTAATCATACATACATTTTATATTGAATCTGCTCCTCCTCTAGAGAATACTAATATACTGAGAATTTATTTGCAAGTAGGTGCTAAACTTATAGTGATCAGAAATTATGAAATCAAGACATTTTCCACTTACATTTGAAAAACCTGAGGCAATAATACTAAGATTTTTATATAATCTCCAAATTTGCTTGGAATATGCAACATGTTTTTCCATAGGAACATTGTTAAACATGTCTATAATCCCTGAAGTGAGACTAGAAAAGTTTATTCAACCTAAATGTGACTAAGCTGTAGTACTAACAGTAGATCTGTTAAATATAAATATTGAGTAAGATTGAGTAAATAAATCAAGTAGAAAGGAACAGAAAGTTTATGTGATTATAAACTCTGGGAGGAAATAACTGGTCTTTCTTATTCATGATGGTGTCCCCAACACCCTGCTAAATGGCTGTTTCTCAGTAAATAATGAATAAATGATAGAAGAGCTATCCTCACTTGCCCTGGGTGTGGAAATGGACAAGGGTGTCTTAACCAACTATTAAAGCACAGCCTTTTCAAAATGATAAAATTATCTTTTGCAAAAGAAAAGATAATTAAAGAGTATTTTTACTCAAATACTGAGAAAAAGGGTAGGAAGCTACTCTGAGGAGATTTGAAAGATAAGACAGAAATAGAGTCAATCAGGAGTGTGAATTGAATTAAATAGATATAAAATAATCACACTCCATAGGGAAATGATCAATTGCATCTTCACCAGCAAAACTAATTTGCATTGCCAGCAGTTTACTTCAACTAAATAAAGTAGTAAAACAGCTCAGAAGGTACAAAAGTTACCAATAATAAAGAACAGTAGGCTAAATAATACCTGGCATTTCACAGAGCACTGGTATATTTTCTGTAATTTCAAAGTTATTTTTACAATTTTTCCTAATTTTCTGTGCTTGTATTAATAACTTCAAAGGCTGTGCTTTTCTCCACACAAAAAGTCTAGTTGTATAAGATTCTTTCTAATTATTTATATTAGTGAGCCAGAGCATAAGACCTTTATACAAGAAGTACCATCTCAATATCTAGAAGAAAAAAAGCATTCATATCTCAAGAAAAAAACAAGAACATGAACAAAATAACTTTGCTAAGTTTCTCCTAATTTATTACCATAAGGTCATCCTCTTCATCCTATTATACTTCTCTCTGAATGTCTACTTTTCACCAAACCTGTCATAATAAGAAAAAGAACCAATTATTAGTGAGTCTTGGGCTTTCATTTTCTTATGAAGCCTTCCCTGTCAATAAATGTAATGCTTTTCTCTTGTTAATCAAGTAAATGTATAAATTTAATGTTTTTTCTTTTATTAATCTATTTTTTGTTGTACAGTCTCGGCCATGAATTTTGAAATACTAAAAGATATTTTTCCTCTATAGCCTAAGGCTCATAGGTAGCTTTTCATGACAACAGCTATATCTCACCCACCTTGCCTTGGTCCTGGCCCTATTACAAAATGTAAAATATTTTTTACATAGCTTCTTACAGCAAAGTTTTGGAGGAGGAACATAAACCATTTTTGCTCCCTTGGCTTTGTCAAACGTGAACACTAAGTGGTAAGATCACAAAATAAACTTCTGTTTAGTTTTTCTCAAAATCTCTGTATTTTTCATTTATAATCTATATTTCTCCTTAAGCTATCATCTTGTTTTACTGTATTCTCTTGTAATTTATTGGTATCATTTGTTTGTACAGGGTCTTCCTGTATAGCACAGACTGGCCTTGAACTAACTATGTACACCGTGCTGGCCTTGAATTTACAGCAATCATGTCTCAGCCTTCCAGTTGCTAGAATTATGGGCATGTTCCACAAACCCCAGCTATTACTGGTATTTTTAGAACTTGTTCTTTTGGAGTCTTTATGTGATATTTTATATGATTTAGTTCTCAGAAGTTACTTGCTATAGAATTATGAATTTCAGCATCATTATTTGCCTTTATTTTATTGTGCTAATGTGTTGAAATTTACAGTGTTGTTCAGGAGATGTCTTCTATCTTTATGTAAGGGCCTTTTTAGGAAACAGCTCATTTTAATAATGTGTTCTTAGATGCTCAATTATTATAAAGTGTTGTATATATTTCCCAGTGTTCCCTGTTGTTTCTTTGGTGATAATTAGTGCATTTAATACTTTGTTGGAGGCTGAGGGCTATGCTTTCTCTATAAGTATCACATTAGTGGGATCTTCCTCCTGGGCCACAGAATTGTAGGCACTAGCATTTCACCCCCTTGCTGTGTCTGGTTCACGGCTCTTTGTTGCTGTTCATCATTACTCTCTACATGGCCCTGATGATCACTTTCAGCACATTGGATAAACATGCTGCTTCTAAGCTACACTCTAAGCACAGAAAAAAGCAGCACACCTTGGCTCCATGCACTATTCAAACTTCAGTAAGTGCTTGAATTCAGAGATTAGGGGAGATAAATTCCTAACCAATGACCAGAATGACAGTAGACACGAAGTAGAGTGGAAAGTAGACTGAAGATCTGATCCTGGACATCAAGTCTTATGGCAACAAAGGCAGAAAACAAAGGTTGTGGAAACCGCACAGGAGCAGCCTCAGCAAACATCACTTTCACATCCTTTTGGGATGCACGTTATTGACAAGACTATATAGCAGTGGTTAAATGTTTCCATCACAGATCCATTGGCATCCTGATATGGACTTGAACACTTCTGTGGTCTTCAGACCTTGAACTTTTTAGTCTCCATTGTACAGACACCCTCTACTCACTTCCTCATCTGATTCTGTGGCTGAGCATTGTAACCCAATTTTGGAATTTCTTGTACATTTATACATTTTGTGTTTTATCTGTACCTCTAGTAAAACCCTGTTGATATACTTCAAAAAAAAAGTTAACTATCAACTAAGCACAGAAAAGGCAGTAAAAAAAATGCAAGAAAGAATAAACAAACAAATGAAAATAAAAGAATTATTCCCCTGAGTGGATATTCACTACTGCCAGTCTGTACCACTTTCCACTTCTTAGACTAGCATGCCTCAAGGACAACAAAGCTGAAGGTTATTTACACTTTCCTTTTGTACTGTTCACCTGGCTGCTACTTGGAGAGGTTTGGGGCTGGAGCTCGTTATAGAGACCTCTTAACGACAATTTGCGGTTCCACAGGACCGGGAGTTCACTTGGCAGGCATTTTCTCTGGACAGATTAGCTCAGTGAACTCCAAGGGACAGGCTGATGCCAAGGTCTCTTATGTGTTTGGGCCTCTGGTGCCTTTTGACAAGCCAACTGAGAGGGCAAGCTCTAGCTGCAGGAGCACAGCAGTTCTCAAGCAATCTACCACCTAAGCTTTCCAGGGCTCAATCTTTACATGCAGTTACATTTCTCTCTTTAGCCCCCATATCCTCTCCAGCTGCTATTTGAGTCACCAGTCTTAAAGGTATAGCAAGCTCCACTTTGGTGTATGATTCAGACCCTAATTCTACTGTACATATTCTTCAATGGGTCTGCTTTAGTACAAAGTCACTGAAACCACACTAGTTTATGAAGTAGAGGCTAACCATAAATGTAAAGCAAGCAATATTGCAGTGATCTCTTTGGCAAAGGAAAATTTAAGGGTATTTCCTATTATGGTTTGTTTTTAGGTGTACCTCCAAAGCCTCATGCAGTCATGGAGCAGCTTCTGGAGTTTGTGATTGATTATTGTGGGTATGAATGCGGCACCTGCTCTGGGGCAGGAAATTTGCATTACAATGTAAGAGGGAAGAGAAGCTAGCTGCTTAAGCTGCTGCTACTCCTTTTGTGCTCTTGCTGTTTGCCACTGCCATAAGGGTTGCCTTCTGCCATGTGTCACTCTGCCTTGGAGCCAGTTGAATATGGACTGAAACCTCCAGTAACTTGAGCTAAATAAACCTTTACTTACTTCATTTCGGGTAGTGGGTATTTGTTCCAGCGACGAGTGAAGAGTATGTAAGACATTTCCCTAAGCAGCTATCTTGGATGTGTGACCTTCACAAGATGGTTCCCTGCTTTTCTCTGAGCATATAATAATTTCCATTATTTTGGCCGTGGATGGCGTCCCAAATCCAGGTTTGCCTTTAGTCCATTGTTAGTATGTATTATGGTTTGTGTTTAGTTGTCCCACTAAAGCCTCATGCAGTCATGGGGTGGGGACTTCTAGAGTTTGAAGTTAACTCATGATCCACTAGTATTATCCATCTTAGTACTGCTGGGATTATGGGTGTGAGTTCTACTCAAAACATGGGGACAGATCGCCTGAATGTAAGGTAAGAGAGACAGAGAGATAGACTTCCTCTCTGTTGCCATTGTTGATGCTACTCCTCCCTTTTGCTCTTTGCTGCTGCCATAAACTGCTGCCCTCTTGCCATGTGCCACTTTGCCTTGGAGCCAGCTGACTTTGAACTGAAACCTTCAGTGACTGTGAGCTAAATAAACCTTTCCTTCATTTTGGGTGTCAGCATTTTGTCCCAGCAACAAAAGAAGAATAACTGAGACAGAATTTAGTACCAGAGAAGTAGGGTTGTTGCTGTGGCTAAACCTGACCATGTGGATTACAATTTTTTGGAAATGGCTAATGGGAAGAAATTGGAAAGGTTTGAAAAACTTGCCTACTGGTAAAAAGCAGCAGCTGAAGTTATGCCTAAGTCCTGTTTCCTAATGGCTATGTGATCTATTTTGAAAGAGCTCTTAGTATTTTCTTCATCATAATTTTTCCTTTTATTTCCACATGAGAAGGGAATCTCTTACATTTTTACCAAAGTTCTAGGCTGCAAACTTGATTCTGAGAGTTCAAACAGATCAGTTCTGGCCACTCCTCAAAAACTAAGCAGAAAAAATGATGGCAAAAAGCAGGAAAGGAACTATAAGTATAGCTATACATACTGGGGAAACAAGGAGACAGGTGTCCTTACCTGGGGGTGGGGGATAACGGGCTCTAAGATTACATGGGTGAAGGGAGTGGGCAAGAAGTATGCATAATTAAACAGTCTTGGTCAAAGTGTAGGCTGCTTGATTCTTGCCTCAGGACCATCAGTAAGACAGTTTCTGTTGCCCAGTGGGTAGTTTCAGCTCTCCTCACAAGACATTTATACACCATATCTGTTCCTGGAATCCAAGGTTACTGCAGGGAAGGACAACTTGGAGAAAGGACAAGTTAGAATACAGGTACAAGTACTAAGGTTTTTATCCAACTTTTAGTTACCTAGTGGGCATCTGTAAGCCCAGGTGAAGCCATTTCTTTGTAGCAAAAACAGTCTGTAAGTCTTTGTGATATGAGGCTTTTATGACTTTAATAAAAAGTCAGGTAAATTCTTTCTGCTTCATTGGACAAGACTGTGGGGGAAGTGAGAGTAATTTTAATTTTTTTGCTGTTTTCTCAAATACAAGATTTTATATTTTGGGGTTAGTTTATGTCCTGAAGCCTATCGATGTCTTTCATCTCCATTCTTATTATCTGCTCAATTCAGACTACATTTTGTTTCCCGCTGTCATTTCTTTCTCCATGCTGTATTTTAATGATTATATTCAGAAAGTATCAGAGGTACTTTGTATCAAAGCATGATACACATTTATAGCATTTTACAATTATTTTCTTCAATTGATGACCCACATTGGTTGTATCAAAAAGTCATAGATATAATATTCACCACCTCCCTTGAAATGCTTATCTAGTCACAGGGGCCAGGGGTTTAATCCCCTGGCCAGCTGTACCAGCCCCACCTCCAGGGCACTCTGAGACAGCAATTAAGACTGGGCATGGTGGCACACACCTATAATCCCAGCTCTTGGGAGCTGTAAACAGGCGGATCACTATAAATCTGATCTAATCGCAAGACCCTGAACACCCTGTAGACCCTTCCCTAAAATACAAAAAAAAAAAGAAAGAAATGCTTATCTAAATAATATTCAAACCTTATAGAAAATTAGGTTTATCTTAGAAAATAGAAAATATCAATTCACTCTTTCTGCAAAGCTAGTAGAAATTTTCAGCTGGATGTGATGGCACATGCCTGTAATCCAAGAACTTGGGAGTTTGAGGCAAGGGGATCATTTCAAGTTCAAGATGAGCCTTGAACTTGGGCTACAACATGAGCTCAAGGCCAGCCTGAACTGCATACCAAGACCCTCTCTCAAAAATAAAGAAAGGAAGAATGAGAAAAGGAGGAAGAGGAAAGAAAGAAGGAAGGAAGTTGAGGCAAAATATAACAAGATTCCCTCACTTGATAATAATCCTGGGTAGTGGGTTAAGGAGAGGGAGACAACTCAAAAAAGAAATAGAATGAAGGGAGTACTGAGGAAAGACATGAGGTAAGTGCTTTGGGAAGATAGAAAAAAGATCAAGTTAGAGATGTTGAAGGAAACAGAAGAAATCTTTTAGGAAGATTTCACAAAATGGAACAGCTGTCTGATGCCTACAATATTTCTACCTAGTTTAACTGTCTATACTACAATGAATTTGACAATCAAGATTAACCATCAGAGACAAATTCCCAATCCTTTCCTTGCCATATTTCCAAAGTAAATTCTTAGGAAAAATTGCAATATTACCTTTTAGTCTCCTTGATGTACATTTTCACCTTTGATGGAGGCCAGTAACAAGGAGAATTCTAGTTTCCAAAACACCACGAATGACTTATTTTTCTGTTTGGCAGCCTTATTGCTTATGAAACCTGTCGCGCGCAACCTCGCCGGCAAGGAAGATGCGACAACCAGCTCTTCTTTCCACGGTTTATTCAGGACCCCTATACAATCTCCTTCCCCTGCTAGCTAGCTTCCTTGCTTCCTCCTTCCTAGTCTCTCTGCTCTCTTCTTGCTCCTACCTGCTCCTAGTCTAACTCAGGGAAAGCCCGCTCATGGCTTTGAACCAGTGGGCGTCCAACCCCGGAGTGCCACGAGGGCACAGCCGATAGATCCAGGTACACGGAAACAACGCCCTAGTCCTTAGCCTTAGCCAAGCGAGAAGTTGTTTGCTAAGGAGAGCATCCACCCCCAGGTGGAGGTGGAAGGTGGAAGCCAGCACCGTCTTTAAGGTGCGGCTGTGCCTTTAAGGTGAGAGCACTCACCCCCAGGCGGGGGTGGAAGGCAGAAGCCAGCATCACCTTTCAGGTGCAGCTATTCGCAGCTCCCTACAGAAACCTACTAGTTCAGTTGTATGAGAAAGTTATATCCATGACAGGCCCCATCCCACAGGTCTATTTGTTGGTTAATGAATTCCTATAAGTGAGATCCCAGCTCACTCCCAGCAAGTGATAATCACTGTTGGTTCTGCTCCATCCAGCTCCAAGGTGACTCCTTTTCAGTACACCATCTGTCTTCTGAAACTGGATTTGATGTGTCCAAAGCTACAACAGATTATCCTAACACTCTAGCCAGCAGCATTTTAATTTCACATACAAATGCCTTTATAATTCCCATGTGGATTACTCACTTTATTTTGGCTTCCTTAAATGTTTTTGTTAACAAACCAGGGTAATACATACCTGTGAGTATTAAGTTCATCTATGCCACTTGTATTGTTTTACGTCTGCATACTATTTGATGCAGTAACTCACCTATATGTATTTCAGTTTATTATGTGTTCATTCACTCAACCAATAGTTTTGAGCATCTACTCTCAACCACACATCCCTAAGATATAGTACTGAATAAAACTGTTAAAGTGTCTTCTCAGTAGACTTACATCCTAAAAGATATAGTATGTGGGTTCAGACATCTTGATGAGGTAACATTTGAACAGAATAAGGAGGATATTGAGTGAGCAGGTTATGCTGATTATGTTCTTATGGGGAGGCAGTCAAGTAAGGACAAAGTTCAAGGGCAACATATAGTGGGAGTCTAAGACGTAGCCAAAGATAATATCAAAAATGATCTTACTCAACTAACTTAGGTGCTTGAACCTAAGGGTCGACAACACAATCCAACATAGTCCAGCATTCTACAATAGTGCGTTATTCAAAGAAGTTGTCAACCATAGCCATTTACAGCTCAGCTTAATATTATGGCCCCACAATGTATACTTCATTTTTATACTTTTCTGCTGGATGGTTAAGACCTAGATAGAGCAAGACAAATATACCAACACATGAACTTTATATTTCCTATGTGGTCAGTGAAGTCTTCTCAGGGTTTATCTTGTAGTCCTGTACCTTATTCTGTAGATCCTTTGTGTCATCCATGTGGATGAGTCACAGCCAATGCTTGACCAGTTTGCTCTCTGTGAGAGCCTGAGTGGAAGTTTTCTCTCCATGTGACTCTCCCCAGGCACACTATAGAACTTTGATCTCTTTCCTCTGTGGCTCCATAATCTCCTTGTTCAGAAAATTTGGAGCTCACCTGAGTTTCATGATGTTGCAGTACAGGTTCTCCTATGTCCTGAGTCTTCGCTGACCTTGAAAGGCTAGGGCCAAAATGTTGGCTGGCCTCACGGCTCTTCTATTTCCCCAACTTTGATCTGTGAAGTTAGGTTGTTAACCATCCAGAAGAAAAGCTGATTAGTATCCTGCAGCATATGCCATTCACTTTGGCTTATCGGACTCAATTGATTTTAGTTGTTGTACGTTTCCTTTTGTATTTCTGCTTTTCGCTTCTTATACTAGGGAGACTATACGATATTTACATATGTGTGTCTGGTTTATTTCACTTATGAGTATATGTTCAAGTGGCATCCACTTCAGTATAAATGCTTCAAACTTATCATTCTTAATAGCTGAGTAATACTCCATTATATAGAAATCTTTTTCAACCATTCCTCATGTGATGGACATCTTTGATTGTTTCCAAAATTTTGCTATCACACATTGTGCTGCTATAAACATAGGTACACATATATCTCTATGATACAATGTATCCAGATCCTTTGGGAAAATTCCCAGTAGGGGGAGTGCCCACCTTTGACAGATGTAGACAAAGGAAGGGGTGTAGAAAGAAAAAATCATGATGTGTGTATATAGACAGTACAGTTGGAATAGATAACACTGTGCTTCTACATAATTCTATGAGAGGCAAGATCTGCACTAATGGTGGTTGGACAGGATATTATGTCGGCTTCTAGTACTACGGTCATCCACTAGGAAAATGATTATTGAATTTTTGATATAATTCAGCTATAAAAAATAAGCAGCTACACTCTTAATTCACTGATTAGAGATATCTGCTAAAATAATATCTGTAAATATAATATTATGTATGCACCTTGTACAATACCAAAACATTATGAAAACAGTTCGGAATGTATTAATTTATTGAATCTGTATTGTTAAGGTGTCTTGAAACTGTCTGATTGACATTTGTAGTTCAATAAAATAAAATTTAAAAAATGATCTTGCTATATGGTTTTGTTACTGTCTGAGGCATTTCTACACAAAGAGGAAATATGGACCTCAACTGGCTATAGCTAAGTTCTTGATGTAATGTTGCAAAAAAAAAAAAAAATACTTGGATCACATTAGTAAGATGCATTTATTAGGCACAAAGAAATATACAATGGAAGAATTCAGGAACTTGAGCCTTGAGGTATAATTTAGGGCTGAGTTTTTTTCTGTGGCCTTGGGATATCTTCAGTATACATGATCTACTTCTAAGGCATTAATCTTTTGTATTACTTATCATTTACCTGGTGTAGGTTCCCTATTAGTAGCAAGAACTTGCATTGTCAAAAGGTTAAAATGAGAACTACTTGCTTGTGTTTAAAGTTTAGAGAGATGCTGTCCAATTAACAGTGTTATTTCTTTGAGGAACACAATATAGAATATGTGGATTTATGCTATTGGAAGGAAAATATAGGCCTAATTTATAGAATTATGTTATGTTTAAGACCCTTAGGAATTCAGAGGTAAGGATCTGAGAGATAAAACAGGCCTAGGAGTATAAAGATACTATAACTTTGATTTGATTTGTAACTTTTGATTTACAAAGATATTGTAAAACTGATTGTGTCATAAAGCTGAAATTTTCTCAAAGTTACAATTTTCTTGTCTCCTTTTTACATTTTATTTCTTTCATCCTACCTTGTTTCAAAGACCCCCCTCTAAAGTGCAGGTTGAAATTTAATTGTCATTCGGATGATATTGAGAAACAGCCTCTAAGTAATGATTAGGAGATGATACAGTTGCTCATACCTATAATCTCAGCTGTCTGGGTGGCCGAGGCAGCGGAACACCAGTTTGAGGTCTGCCTGGGCAACTGAGTGAGACTCTGTCTCAAAATTTTAAAAAATAATATTTTTTTAAGGTCAATAGTAGCTCAGTGGTAGGGCAGGCATCTTTGGGTTTGATCTCCAGTACTGTAAACACCACAATGTGGTGAGGTCCTAAGGACACTGCTCCCTCCTGAGTGGATCTAGGCAATTACTTCAGGAGTGGGTTAATAAGAGTGGCTTTATTCTGAAAATGATTTGGGCTCCTCTAGTTTAAAAATGAGCAAGAGTTTACATTGATTTCATATTAATTTTAACAGATGAGTAAACAAAAGCATGTTACACTGTTGCCCTAGCAATCTAGATGGAACTCTAAGAAGGGAACTCAAGAAAATAGGAGAGGTGGGAGACACTGGGAAATACAACACTACAGACAGATTGATCACTGAAGAACCCAAACACATTTCAATTTTTCTGAAGAATAACACAAATGGTATTTACTAAATCTACCCTTTTTATCCTCCTCATTTGAAATTGGGCGGGGAAGAAGGGAATGAGACAGTAGCTTAAAACAAAATGCTCAAATCCACCAACTTTTTTTAATGTAGAAGGAGAGCTTTCAGGAGCTGCATGTGATAAGGGAAAATTGTATCTGCCTGTATGCAATGAGCATACAGTAAAATTCTGTATGCTCATTGCTATTTAATGCCTTTTTCACTTCCAAGCCAAGTAACAACTAGTTTTTCTATTTCTAAAGATATGACTGCCTTTCTTATAATGAAATCTTAAAATATGTCATCTCTCGCTTTATAATGCTTTCAAGTTTCATTCATGTCTTAGCATGAAAATAGTATGCACCTTTTTCTTAACAAATAATATTCTCTTTTGTGAATAAACTGCTTTTGCTTAACCATTTACTAATTGGTAAACATTTGACATTTTCCCACTTTGGGGTTATTATTAGTAATGCTATAATTATTCACATTTTTTGTGTGAATATGACCTCATTTCTGTTGGCTAAATTTCTAGGAATAAAGTTGCTTGGATATATGGAAGTTTATATTTAACTTTTTGAGAAATTGTTTTCTGTATCATACTACCACCAACCAAGTGTGGAAGTTCCTATTTCTCCACATCTAATCAGCACTTATTATTATCTGTGTTATTTTTATAGTCATTCTAATATGCATAAGATATGGTTTTCATTTGCATTCCCCAGTGAAAATGCATCCTTTGTGTACTTTGTAGTCGTTCATATATCTTTCTGGGTCAAGGATCTTTCATATCTTAGGCCTACTTTTCAGTTGAGTTGTTTATTCCTAAGCCGGAAGAATTCTTTTTTGTATGTTGCAAAAATTTATCCTCAGTTGGTGGCAGCCTTTTTCCTAATTTAGACAATTATTTTTAAAGTCCTATGATGTCTTCCCTTAAACATTTATTTCACTGATCCTTAATATTGACTTACACATTAAAATCATTGGGGAAACTTTGAAAATTATCTTCCCTGGCCTTTCTGAAGATTCTCCTTTAGTTCACCACTGCATCCATTCCTGCAAAGTTATTGCAAAACTCCATAAGTGATCATAATGTATAGGCAGTATGTTAGAAGTAGTATACAACCAATTAGAAGCATAGTGAAGAGAATAAAAGTCTGAACTTTGTATAGTTTCTGTTCCCACCAATCAATAACCAAGGCCCTTGGTTAACTCTCAGATGCCAGGGCCTGGTTTCTTCTCTTTTGGATACCTCCTTGTATGCCAAGCCCTATGTTACAAACTTCTGTGCATATTATTATGTGAGGCAAGAAAATATCTTCCCTTCTACTCATCCTAGGTTAGTAACAATCCAGTGAGATTTTTTTCCTGCTAATATGAATTTGAAAAAAAAAAGAAATGTTTATCTTCTTCCCTCCATAAGGCCCTATAGACGGAGATCTAAGAGTGTCTGATTTAGGTAATAATTCTTACCGTTCATTGGCTTATGTCATTTATTTTCCAGGATCTGCAGCTCAGCAGTGAGGGAGGTGTCTCAAATGACCCTCCAGGCAATAAGAAAGTGTAGGAAAAAAAAATATTTTCCTGAATCTTCTTAAGGTTTCTGGCTTGGTCTGAAAAAGGAACTGAAACAAAACTAATGAAAAGTGTACAAATTTTATGTTAGAGGAGACTTAAAAAAGTAAAGACCAGGGCTAGGGATATAGTTTAATAATACAGTGCCAGCTTAGAAGGTGCAAGATCATGAGCTCAAGTCCCAGTACTGAAAAAAGAAATGAAGATCTAAAAAAAATGGTTAATGTAAGTTTTTAATAATAGTTTTGAATAATTTTTTAGTGTAGAATGGAAAGTTGTGCACAAATATAGGGGAAAAAAGTATAGGATCTAGAGCTGGGGATGTAGCTCAGTGGTAAAGCTCTTGCACAGCACATGAAAGGCCTTGGTTTTGGTACTTGCACTGCTTCCCCAAAAATGGAATCTAGTGGCAATAAACTGTGTGAGACTTGACAAGGCCTTTTTGTTTATATTACATTCTGTGTCCCCATCTCTTCATAGGTGATAATGTCTCTTTCCATTAGCTACAGAGGTATCTTGCAGATGAAGCTATGACTTGCTTCACAGAATAATATGGGAAAGTCAGAGAAATCTCCCACTTCTGCTGTCAAATTACTTTAGCTTAAAATATTCAAAATGCCACAGTGGTATATTTTGGGATACCGTGTCATGAACCCAGTCGTTATAAAATTTAACTTCCAGCAACTCTATGGGAGTAAATATGAGTCTCTCGTTAGTACTTAAAGGGAATGAGATTGAGAGTCTCTAGGAAAGTCAATTAAAATAGGCAATAAGTAGATAATCGTGACAGGTAATTTGAACTTTTCATTCTGACTCTAAAACTCATGTTCTTTCATCCACTGCTCAATTTTATAAGCACAAGGCAGCACTAGGTTCAGTCAACAGTTCTTGTTACATGAGGTAGCTCTTCATCAGAGCATAGCATCTCAGGTCTTAAGGCTTGTAGAGAAATCAGGTTCTTGAAGTGGAAAGGAAGACTATAGCTTCATGCAGATTTTCGCAATAGTTAATTTTCCAGTGCCCTTGCGATTGCTAAAACAGATTTCTTATAAAAAGCCTGTAACTTTTAAAGGTGAAAAAGAAGAAATGAACTCCAGAAAATTTTTATGTTAAAAAGTTTACCCCTTTAAAACTAGGTTATTAGGAGTGAGGAGGGCTTCATCAAAAGCTCTTTCTCATCCAGAGGAGGAAGAAAACCTGTATTAGGTGAAAGAAAACAGTAGTTTCATGGATGGCCTCCTAAAGAATTCTCCAATTTCTCTACAGGAAGAAGTCTTAGAGATAAAGATGCTCCTTTCATTTAGGTATGAAGTGGCACCTCTCTGATGAGGGGCTAATGATCTGCTTCTGGAGAAGGTTAACCTCACTAGGTTTTATGACCCACTTCTGGGTGATCAAACAGAAATCTTCCTTATGTGATTTTCTCAAATTCTTTCACCTTACAATGTTCATTATGCCAAGACCATATTTTGAGGGACTGTATTCTTTCTGAACTCCATTGCTGACCTTTTTTTTTTTTAAACTGAGGATTGAACTCTGGGAGTGTTGATATATATCCCTAGCTCTTCTTATTTTAAGGTAAGTTCTTTCTGAGTTTTGCAGCTGTTGTGAAATTTGTGTCTCAACTGACACTCTAGGTCTGCCTATGAAGAAGCTTGGAACAAGGCATGTACTCTCACACTTGGTCCCATTTCTGGCTTTTTTGAGCTAGGCTACCAGAAGAGTAAGCAGGCATTAGAATTAATACAAGAGAAAAGAAATCATTAAAGATATAGCTTTAAATTTTGATTTATTTGCAGCACTGTAAATTAAATGTAGGGCTTCATGTGTGCTAGGAGAGTGTTTTACCACTGAGCCACCTCTTCAGCCTAAGATGACATTAGTTTGAGACAGAGAGAAAGACAGAGAACTTCATGCCAGATTTCTTAAACAATTAAGTGCCTGATTCTTTAAAAAATTATGATCAAATGTTACAGAGGGTCAAAAGGAAATATTAAAGAAAAATTGTAGTAAGTACTAAAGGAATTGCTTCTGTAAAATATCATATTTTAAGTGTATTTCAATTTAAATGCCTGGAGGACAGGTTTTTAAATGTAAAGATTTTGTGAATATATTAACTTAGTATTAAAAAAGAATGGATCCAAGGCTTTATAGCTAAGTAACTACAGGGAAAAAAGAAATGGTTTCTCCTTTTTAGCTAAATCATCAATTTGGCTAATTGATTTTCAGCTCTGGTCTCATATTGGATGGACTCTCTCTCTCTCTCTCTCTCTCTCTCTCTCTCTCTCTCTCTCTCTCTTTCTCTCTAAGCCTTAACTTTCAGAGATTTTTATTTAGCTGGTTTGGGGTATGAGTCTTAAGTACTAACCCTTTAAAATCCTCTTCTCTTGCCCCCAATGATTCCTTCAAGTTACCTTCAGGTGTGTAGCCAATGTCAAGAATCACTTGACATTGGCGGTGCATGCTTCTAACTCAGGCACTCTGGGAGTTTGAGGCAAGTTCAAGCACAGCCTGAGTGACTTAGTGAAAAAAGATCAAAATAAAATATCATTAGAGTTAAAGACATATACCTGTACCAGTACTCACTGGTTTCAATACAGACAGAGAGAGAGAGACAGAGAGACAGGGAGACAGAGAGAGAGAGAGAGAGAGAGAGAGAGAGAGAGAGAGAGAGAGAGAGAGAGAGAGAGAGAGAGAGAGAGAGAGAGAGAGAGAGAGAGAGAGAGAGAGAGAGAGAGAGAGAGAGAG
>PVKA01003312.1:36433-111689 GCA_004027165.1 Ctenomys sociabilis | reverse complement strand
TTTTTTTTTTTTTTTCTTTCTTTTTTCTTTTTGTCTTTTTGAGACAGCGTCTCACTATGCAGTTCAGGATAGCCTTAAGCTCACTTTGTAGCTCAGGCTGGTCTCAAACTCATAACAATCCTCCTGCCTCAGCCTCCCGAGTGCTGGGATTACAGGCCACAGTATTTTCTATGATCCTTAATGAATCTCAGTCTTGGAATACTAGGGAAAATGGCTTGTTAGAGCAATTATGTCACTTTTAGCTTAAGTTGTACCATCAGCAATAACAATGGCATCAAACACAGCCTAGAAAATGACAAACTTGAGGAGATTCCATGGTGTAATGGTTAGCACTGTGGAATCTGAAAATGACAAACTGGACCAGCCAAATAATTCAACAGACTAAAGCACCTGCTTACAAAGGTGCAGGGACCAGGGTTCAGTCTCCACTGTGCCATGCGGACCCTGCCCCCAAGGCACACTGAGATGGTGATTAAGACTAGGTGTGTGGTGCACACCTGTAATCCCAGTGCTTGGGAGGCTGAAAACAGGAGGATCACTTTGAGTTCAATCTGTATAGTGAGACCCCATAGTCCTTATACTAAAATACATTTCAAAAAATACAAGAAAATCACAAACTGACATAACCATTAATTTTCCACCTTTAGCTGTATGAACTAGACTTATGGTTATAAAACAAAATCTAAAACAAACCAGAAAATTGTATGCTGTATATAAGTCTTTAGAATGTCAGTTGTGAGGGCTGGCAAAATAGCTCAGTGGACTAAGTACCTGCTTAGGCAAGTGCAGATACCAGAGTTTGATCCCTAGCACCACATGCCATGCTGACCCCACCCCTGGGCATGCTGAGCTGGCCACCAAGACTGGGCGTGGTGGCACATGCCCATAATCCCAGCAGTGGGGAGGCTGAAAACAGGAGAATCACTATGAGTCCCAGCTGTGTAGTGACACCCTGTACCAAATACATTTTAAAAAAGAAAAAGAAAAAAGAATGCCAATTGTGCCATCTGGAGTTAAAATTTCAAAGGAGTTAGGGATAAAATAGAGAAGTAGAAGCTGAAGAGATCAGAAGTAAGGCTGGAAGACAAAGAGAGGTTGAGTTAGCTTTGGGAAACTGGTACAAAAAACTGGAGAATAGAAAGAGATAAAAAGAACAGAACTACAACCACAAAGATCATGTTCACATTCATATAAAAACAACATTAAACAATAAAGGAGAGAAATGAAAAACACCACACACACACACACACACACACACACACACAAATGAGAGAGAGAAAGAAAAGAAAAAGAAGTCCTCTTCCAGTTTGGCTTCTGCTGTCACTGGTAGACAATGTGTGGAGACAGAGTCCTGATCTGTGTTGATTTATCCCAGCAAGCCAGCAGTAGCTATTTGAGGTAGTGAATAATCTCAGTGAGCCTGAACCTTCTGGCCACAACCAGACTCATTTGGCCTGCAGCTGCAGTGTGCTTTCCACAGGCCTGCACCCAGCTGAGAGCCACCAGATGGAGCTGGCAACCACTCTGAGTTCTGAGCTCAGCCAACCCCTCTCCAAGATGGCTCCTGGCCCAGTCGTGCTCTCGCATGGGACAACTGAGCCCTTAGCCTCCCCACCAGCTAGTGCTGTCCTTCACCCCTCCACATCTGACCGTGGGTCTGCAGGTTTCAATTGCTCCTTTCTCATAGTGAGTCCCACCTCAGGGAGAAGGCACCACCAGCTATCTCCTTTGTTGAAGTTTCTCTCTTCACCCTCCATGGGCTTCAATTTGAGCTCCAGATCCTTCCTTGGTCTAGGAAACCCAGTTCCCTCCTTCTTGTCTTTCTTGAGTCCAGCTTCAAGTGGCAACTCTTGCAGAAGCTTTCTCTCTGCTTATAAGTCCAACATCTTCAGAGACACTCCCTAAATGTCCTTTTATTTATTTATAATTATTTGGTACATGCAATGAAGCAATGCACCATAGGTAATTTACAAGCTCAGCATGCTACACAGATCACACTCATAGTGATGCTCTTGTCTTCGGCCTCTCAAGCACTGGGCTTATAGGCATGTGCCATCACACCCAGTCTTGATCGCCATCTCAGTGCATGCCCAGGGGTGGGGCAGGCACAGCAGGCCAGAGATGAAACCTCCAGCCCCTTCATCTGCCTAAGTGGGTGCTTTAATCCACTGAGTTATCTGGCTGGAACTAAATGTACATTCAAACTGCTATATAAAAACAGAAGTTGTACATATTTTGAGGTACCTTGAGATATTTTGATGTACTGTGTGATTTTTTAAACTGTGTAATGTTTAAATGAGATTGAGCACCTTCTAAATTGGCAGCTCTGAACAAGCAGGAAGAAAGCACACCCAGGTCCTGCAGTAAGTACATCCTAAGGAAGGAGGGGGGACTGGTACTGCTGTGCTTCAAAAGAGATTTTTGCTGCAATCACAAGGCCAGCTGCAAGATATTGGATGTTGCATATACTCATAAGAAATGGTCAGGCTCATCCCCCTAAGAGCACATTCACCCATGGTTAGTACTGGTAAGAAGCACAAGAGCCAGGAGCTTACAATCTACTTGTGGGGAGAAGGACTTCCTGTATATGACTATTAAAAATACAACTCATGATCCAGGCACCAAGATATACAACATGTTGATCATTGTGGTTCACACCCACTGTTCCCTTCCACTGCTACTTCTCTCCATGGGTCTGCAGGTTTGAGTTCTCTATCCTCTTCTCTTCTCTTCTCTTCTCTTCTCTTCTCTTCTCTTCTCTTCTCTTCTCTTCTCTTCTCTTCTCTTCTCTTCTGTTTTCCTGAGATAGGGTTTTGCTATGCAACTCAGACTGGCCTTGATCTCACTTTGTAGCACAGGCTGGTCTTGAACTTGCAATGATCCTCCTGCCATAATCTCTTGAGTGCTGGGATTGCAGACATGCACTTCCATGCCTGGCCCCTCCAATTATATTGTTTTGATTTTTTTTTTTCTTAAAAAAGAAGGAAGGGCAGAAAGATAGCTCAGCTGACTAAGTGCCTGCATAAGTAAGCAGAGGGACTTAGGTTTGATCCCAGCATCATATGCTGTTTAGGCCCCACCCATAGGCATGCTGAACTGCCACCAAGACTGGGCATGGTGTCACATGCCTATAATCCGAGCGGTAGGGAGGCTGAAAATAGGAACATCACTATGAGACTGATCTGTGTAGTGAAACCCTTTAGACCCTATAAGAAACACACAAAATAAATAAATAAACAAAAATAAATTTAAAATTTTAATTTAATTTAAAAATCAGATTAAGCATATCCATCTACATTCAAAATCCTTTCTTGGGCCACCTGGCAAGTGCAAGGACCTGAGTTCAATCCCTGGTTCCACCAAAAAAAAAAAAAAAAAAAAGTCCTTTCTTTTGGCTTTTTAAAACTATATTTATGAGCCGGGCATGGTGGCACAGGCCTGTAATCCCAGCACTCGGGAGGCTGAAGCAGGAGGATTGTTGTGAGTTCCAGACCAGCCTGAGCTGCAAAGTGAGCTTAAGGCCAGCCTGAACTGCATAGTGAGACCCTGTCTCAAAAAGGCAAAAAATAAAATAAAAATAAAAATATATTTAGTACAGGGTCTGCAGGGTCTCACTACACAGACTGGACTCATAGTGATCCTCCTGTTTTCAGATTCCCAAGCACTCGGATTACAGGTGTGCACCACCTTGCCCAGTCTCAATCGCTGTCTCAGTGTGCCCCAGGGGTGGATCCAGTATAGCTCAGAATCAAACCAGCTATCTGGCCAGCCCATGGCTTTTTGAAATATACAGTACATTGTTATCTGTATTCACAATTTTTTTAAAGGATAAAACTTGATCTTGTTAAACTATGTTTTATATTTTGTTTTAGTTTCCATTTTATGTATTTGGCACAGGGTCTCACTATGCAGCTTGGACTCCTAGTTCTACTCCTGTTTTCAGCCTCCCCAGTGCTGGGATTAAAGGCATGCACCACCACACCCCAATTCTGTCCCCCAGCTCAGTGCACCCTGGGGATCAAACCCTGATCCCTGCACTTGCCCAAGCAGGTCCTTGTCTGCTGAGCTATCTCACCAGCCCTTGGTCTTGTGAAACTATGTCGAAAGTTATAAAATATTTCAGATCTTGTTTTGTACCATTTTTTTCCCTTATGACTTTATGCCAACTATCAGGTCTTTGGTTGCCACCAACAAAACAGACTTGAAGAGCTTAACTAAAAAAGAAAGTTACTAGAAGCATGTTTGAGGCCTAGCATCTTGATAGGAAACTGGCTTGGAATGAAGCAAAGAAACCTGTGTATTCTCCACAGACAGAACCACACGAAACCTGTGTGTCACCGTGATGTTCCTGCCTGCTCACTCACTGCCACAAGAAGCCCCCGAAGGCCAGCTAGCACCCTCAGCTGCCTCTAGTAGCATCACAAGCTGAAAGCATCTCTCCCTTGAATACTAAAACCTTTATGTCAGCAAAGTTCTGAGTCATGGGGATTAGAAACAACGCAAAATTTCCGTGACTTATTAAGTACAATGGTGAGAGGCAGTGTCATCCACTTTCATTCTTTGCTTCCCAGGCCACAACTTCTGTGTATGGGAGAAAATACAACTTACTCTACTCTTCATGAATTGCTGCAGATCTTTAATGGCTTCTTTTCCATTTCTGTACATGAGGGGACAAAGCTGACAATCAGTAATACCACTAGACACTCGGCAAATAGTTTTCCTTTTCCCACTAAAATTGGAGCTCATGACTGAGTGGTGCTGTGAATGCTAACATATTTAGAACTATTGCTAAGGCAGGTTTGGATGTTTTGTTATTATACGAAAACTCAAGTAAGGCAGTGGGCTCAAAGCAGTTGTGCTGGGTGTGTGAGCCCTATTCCAGGCCCGCGTAAGTCCCTCCCTCCTCATCTATATGCCTTTTACTTGGTGGGTGACAAAGCTGCAGACTGGCGAATCAAAGAACGTCCAACTCAGGGTGAGCGCTGAGACTGCACAGTCCTTTGCTGTTCTGCAGTCAGGCATTTAATCTCTATGAAAGCCAAGTCATAGCCAAGGGTTGCTTTTCAAAGTGTAATAGCCTTTCACAAAGAGCATTAGTCCAAAGTGCCATTCCTGTAGTTGTCTAGTAGAGGCTTCTCTGCTCATAGTAGAGCATCCTAGTCTGCTATAGGCACTTTAAACAAGTGCTCTTAGATCCTATGGCCCGTGGTCCAAATGGCCAAGTTGTTTGCATTATGCCTCTCGTTTTCAGCTATTTTTTTTTCTTTTCCTTTTTATTTGTTTTGAAACAGGGTCTTGCTCTGTAGCCCACACTGACTTTGAACCCTTGCTGATCCACCTACCTTGGCCCCCTAAGTACTGAGACTATACGTGTGTGCCACCATGCCCGGTACTCTCAGCCCTGTTAAAACTAGCAGCCTTTTGAGTCTCTCAGTGGGTCAGAGAAGCACATTATACTACACAAATTTCCTCCAGGACTCAGGTGGTCCATCAGATATGCATGTTCTTCTTGATGGGGGGACAAGATACTACAATTTTCCTTCTTTGATTTCAATAACGTGCACCTGATTAAAGGGACCTGCTTTCGCTAGAAACTTCAAAGAGATCACTGGCCACTATATTTTCATTTGGGGTGTGTGTATGTATACATGCACACGCACAAGCTTTCTTTGAGACAAGATCTCACTTTGTAGTTTAGGCTGACCTTGAACTCAGTATGGAGCCCAGACAGGCCACAGGCTCACACCTATCCTCCTACCTCAGCCTCCTGCATGCTGGTATTATGGTATGTGCCATCGGGGCCACCTTTGATGTCTTTAGAATGCATGTTTCTGAAAATGTATTCACCATTCCTCCAATACTGGTAGTGCTCTTAGCAACTCAGCAATCTGAGTATGAGAACCACACTCCTAATATTGCACAACTTCCTTTTCTTGAACTCCTATTATCTCTTTCCTTCAAATTTCATTTCTTTCCCTCTCTGTCTGTCATTTCTCCTATATCACCAACAATTATACATGTGATTATGAACAAATCAGCCATCCATTAAGATTCTTTAAATGAACCAAGTCACTAAGATATAATACGTATTTACCCTGTGCGTGTTGGGGACTTAAAACCACTGGGCATTCAGCAAGGAACAAAACAGACATGGTGCCAGCATGGTTCCCAAGCTAGCAAGTCAGTGCCTGCCTCCAGAAACCAGGGAGAAAGACTGCTGTATGAGAATACTGAACACACAGCAATCCTGCCACTGATCTGAGAAACAGACTCTTAGCAAACAGAACACCCATTTTTTCTTCTATAGGGAAATTAAAAGGGTAAAATATTCTTCCAGTTCTCTTGTCAGAGAGAAAGGTTGAGTGGAATTTCCACTTCTTCCTAAATGTGAGGGCAAAGGAAGAGTTTCTCCAGTATTAGCTGTATCCCAGCAGTGCTGGGTGTCCCGTTGGGATTGGTTATAATTAATTCATACTGACACAGCCTGCCTGGGTTGAGTGACTTTCCCCAGAAATATTCAGCTGCGTTCTGCACTGAACCAGAGGTAGCATTTTCCCAAATGAATATGAGGGAGACAGGGACTTCAGAACTGAAGTATTTCCAGAGAGCAATTATAGTGTTATCTCATAGAGCCTAAGATGTAAAAGAATGTACAGATATGTGGACCTGACCCACAAGCTCTTTGGAGTTAATTCCTCCATACCAAACAGGAAACTTGACTGAAACCTACTTACTTTTTCTTTCCCTTTCATTTCTTCCCTTTCCTGTCTTCTCGTCCCAGTTATTGTCTCTTCATTCAGTGAAATTTTCAAGGCCAGAAGAAGATAGGTGTAAGGTAACATGTAAAAAGACAGTCACTTATAAAGAATCCTTACCTATCAACTCCTAAGTTCTTTACACGGAAAATGCCCTACCTCATTCATTTAGAACCCACTCCTTTTCTTCTCTGCTTCTCACAATACCTTTGAGAACTTCTAAAGACTGAAGGAACGAAGGTCTCAAGAAAAACAGGCTATTTTCTCATTATCAAAACCTGTGTTTCAGTTCAAGTTTCCCAACTGAAGACCTGCCTCTTCTTCCAAATGAGTAACAGCAGGTCTGCCCAATTGTGTTAGGGGACAACTACATCTGGATTTTCAAGCTTAGCAGGTCAGAATTCTAAACCTAATATCCGGATCCAACATCAAATTATTACATTAAGAATGACAGATGTCTTATTGAGACTTTTTACCCCAACTAATTATTGATGAGGGCTATTTTGTAGTCTATTACACATACTTTGTTATAGTTTTAGCCTATAGAACTTTACCAACTATGTTCCAAATAAGTTTTCAAAATTAAATTAAAAAGGTAAATACAAACTAGGTGCATTATGTTCACCTATAATCCCAGCTACTTGGGAAGCTGAGGCAGGAGGATAAAAAGTTCAAGACCAGCATGGACAGTGTAAGCCCAGGGTTGAATCTCTAGTACCAAAAAAGAAAACAAATGACTAGGAACCATTATTTCCCACAGTGTAAGATTGCCTCTGCATAAATCCGAGCATTTCAGTATTGAGTGCTCAATCACACACATGCAAACATGTGTTTCTAAAAATTATACTAATGGTAGATTAAATGGGGTGAAGGGAAAGACTGAAGACCTGATGCAGAACAAATAAATTGAAGCTTTCAGTCTCACAACATAGCCTTAGTTAAGTTTCTCTTATGACAATGCCCATCTTCCTAAATGCATGTATATGAAGATGAGTGGTAAAAGGATGACAAATTAATTATACCTCAAAATTTTTTAAAAAGGCATTGAACTACATCATTCTTAGCCTACCAAAGATGGTGATAGATTTTTTTTTTTATCTCTGCACAGTACTGTAGTCCTCAAAGCCATTTTAGAAATAGTCGCTTGAGAATCCATTAGGAATTCTGAGGAGACGTTGGAAGGCAGGAAAAATAGAAAGAAAAGGTAAAATATTTCCTGCACACTCCAGCCCCAAAGGGGTCTGTGGTACGGGGCCACTGAACTGAGCTTCGGCCTCAGCAGTGAGGCCAAGGCAGGTTTATGAAAGTTGGAGAGTGACGAAGTACCAGGAATCCCATAGGCTCTTCTCAAGGTGTGGTGGCCCTGGTAAATGATCAGATCAGTTTCAGTAAGGAGAGTGACAGCTTGAACACTGACAGGCTCCCTGGCTCCCATGATACTTGTCATTTTCCCCCCTGACCAATTCACCCCATGGAATAAACACTTAATTGTATCTCTCATTTACCAAGCAATAGTTTATTAGACATAGTACATAGGTTAAAAAGAGACCCTCAAGGAGCATGGAATTGAGTAGAGGACATAACAGCAAGATCAACCAAGACATTACTAAAATTGATACAACTGTAAGGCAATATGCCAACAGCAACAGAATTAGAAGGCATGCCTAAGAAAGATCCCACATGTGCAGATTACAAGCTGAGTTGATGTGATTCCTGAAATAATTAAAGGAACAGTAGGCATTTACTAGATAGAAAAGGGGTTGAAGATATTCTAGTTAGAAAAACAACACAGGTAAGTTCCAGAAACATAAGCTAGGGCTGACATAGAGCTCAGTGGTAGGGGCTGGGGTGACGACTCAGTAGAATAAGCGCTTCCCTGGCAAGCGTAAGGGCCTGAGTTCAATCCCTGGTTCTGCCAAAAAATAAAAATAAATAAAATAGAGCTTGGTGGTAGAGTACTTGCCTAGCATGCATAAGGCCCTAGGTTCAATCCCTAGTACCATGGAAGGACAAGGAAAAGAGGAGAGGGGAGGGGAAGAGGGGGAGAGGGGAGGAGGGGAAGGAGGCAGGAAGAACCTCCACCTTGTCTCATGATTTGACCAGGAAACAGAAGGTACAACTGTAGACCAACTGAAAAGAGCTTAATGAAGTAACTGTTTCCAAAGATACTAAGGGCGCTAAAAAGGATGGTGATACATTCACGAACACCAACAGCCATTAATCACCTACCTAAAAGAGGCAAATAAGGAGTATAATATCATCAAAATCTGAATACAGCCCAAAGCAGGAGGATCTTGAGTTCACATCTAGCCTGGTCTACATAACCAGGTACTATAAAAAAATTAAAAATAAAAAATAACCCTGGTGGCGGTCTAGTTATGGTAGAAGCACTCCCAGGAACTTTGACACAGAGGAATTTAACCACAGCCTGACAGAGACTAAAGAAGGAACAGATACTGTTATGGCTTATGTCTAAATGTCCTCCCAAAGCCTCATGCAGTCGTAGGCCAGGCTTTTCAGAGGTGGCTGGGTCTAGGGTGCTTGCTGCTGGGACCAAGGATGTGATGCTGGCATTGATTCATGGTGCAATGCTAGGATTAAGGCTGCCCCACTTGGTGTAAGTGCTACCCGCCCATGGGATGGTGGCCTGGATAAGATATAAGAGGCAGAAAGAGGATTGCTGCTGGTCACTTAAAGCTTACTGCCTTTCTACTTTCTGCCAGCCATAAACTTTTTCTTGTGCCACACCACACTGCCTTGGAGCCAGCCAACTATAAACTGAAATCTCTACCAACTGTGAGCCAAATGAGCCTTTTCTCCCTTAACTTTGAGCTCTGGGTACCTTGTCTCAGCAACAAGAAAAGTAACTAAGACAGAGGCCCTGATTTCTCTTTCCCCGGGTTGCCAGCCACTAACCTCTCTTGGTTGATCCCTACTGCAAGGCAGAGGGCAAGGGAATTTGAGGAAGCTTTGTTGTACAGACCAGCTTCCCGAGACCTGGGGAAGAGTTGAGGCTAGATTCGCAGGAGCAGAAAATCTTTCATTAGCACATCTCACATCTATGTCCATGTCCAAACAGCATTCTGATCCTGGAGATGGTTTTGCATAAGAATATACTTGTAACTTACACTGGAGCAAGTCTGACTTGATTGGTACAAATTTCCATAGAACAAAGGATTTAAACAATGGCAATGTACTTGTCATTGTGTTGGAGGCTGGAAATCAGGGGAGCTTAGGGTGCCTGCATTTTTAGGTTGATAAGGCCTCTTCTCAAAACCTATGGTTAAGAAGAGCCATTGAGCGCCCTCTAGTGTCTTTTTTTTTCCTTTCATTTGTTTTTTGGAGGAACCGGGAATTGAACTCAGACCCTTGTGCTTGCCGGGGAAACACTTATTCCACTGAGCCAGCTCCCCTGCCCCCTAGAGCCCCTTTTACAAGGGCACTAATCCAGGGAGTGAAGACTTCACCTCACGACCTGCATTACATTGCAAGGACCTCGTCTCCTGAAACACCATCACATTAGGGATCAGGATTTTTACATGACAGTTGAACATGCATTCAATCCATGATACTGCCTTGCTTTTTCTAAACTGTAGGAGGAAGGATTTGCATTACATGACAAGAAGAGATGTTTAAGATCAGATTTGCTGTGCAACCCCTGCCCTTCTTTAATCCTTCTGTAGACCTACTTTCAACTACAAAGATATAAAATTATTCAGTGATATGTTTAAAGACAAAAACAAGTAATCATAAGACAAAGCAAGGTGTAAGTGCTTGTGTAACTAAGCATTACTAGTTTGTTTGTCCGTTTGTTTTAGACAGTCTCACTATGTAGCTCAGACTGGCCTAGAACTCATGGTGGTCATTCCTGCCTCAGCCTCACGAGTGCTGGGATTACAGGGATTACAGGTGGGCGCCACCTCACCAGGCCTGACCGTCACTATGTTAATATTCTAATTAGTGTATGAAACAGGGCTGTGTATTAGTCTCATCGTGTTCATTTTCGATGCTTCATATTTGATTTAGAAATTTTCATATTTGATTATGGTGTTACAGTGTTTGAAGGAAGGGGAAATAGCATGTCTTTATCGAGCCCTATTTCTCTTTGTTTTTCAGATCAATAACTCGATCATATTACCGCAACTCAGTCGGTGGATTTCTAGTATTTGACATTACTAACCGACGGTCTTTTGACCACGTGAAGGATTGGCTCGAAGAAGCAAAAATGCACGTACAGCCATTTCAGATTGTGTTTCTGCTAGTGGGACATAAGTGTGACTTGGCTTCGCAGCGTCAGGTTACAAGGGAAGAAGCGGAAAGGCTTTCTGCAGACTGTGGAATGAAGTACATAGAAACCTCTGCCAAAGACGCCACGAATGTTGAGGAATCCTTCACAATCTTGACCCGAGACATTTATGAACTGATTAAAAAGGGAGAAATTTGTATTCAGGATGGCTGGGAAGGGGTTAAAAGTGGTTTTGTCCCAAATACAGTGCATTCTTCTGAGGAGGCGGTGAAGCCCAGGAAGGAGTGCTTCTGCTGACTTCTGAAATGCCAAAGAGCGACCCAGTACAGGTCGGCACCACACAGCAGAGTGTGCAATGAGAGCATAAAAAAAATTATGAGGTGGCTCAGTGGAATAAGCGCTTCCCTGGCAAGTGCAAGGGCCTGAGTTCAACCCCTGGTTCTGAAAAAAAAAAAATTATACACCCACACTAACACTGTTTTGTAAGCTTTTTGAATCAGAGCACCATACTTGTTACAGTACTGAATTAGGTATTTTGCTAAATTATTGGGTTTAGCTGACAACTCGATCGAAACTGGAGTATCTGCATAATGTCATTTCTTTGGAATGCTGCTGACCTCAGTGTCCAGACATATTCGGAACCCATGTTTCTTGGGTTGTTTGGTAACCATATAGTCTGATTAAAAGATTTCTATGGGGAGTTACATTCTTTTGAGTTGCTACTAAATAGTAAAGTGTATTTAATGCAAGTACATTGTTCACGTGCAAAGAAACAATTTCAGAAATATTGAGTAGGACTAAAACTGCAAGTTCTTGTTTAAGGCACTAGGTTGATTTTTTTAAAATGTTTTAAGTCTCCCTTTTTTTTTTGTATTTTAGAGAAGGGTGTTCAGGGTCTCACTGCTAGATCAGACTCACAGTGATCTGCCTGTTTATAGCCTCCCAAGAACTGGGATTACAGGTGGGTGACACCACACCCAGGCTCAATTGCTGTCTCAGTGCACCCCAGGGGCAGGGCCAGCACAGCAGGCCCAGGGATCAAATCCCCGCCCCTGTGCCTGCTTGCAAGTGCTTCAATCTGCTGAGCTATTTGGCACCAGGTTTTTTTTACCATTCTCAGAAATATGTATATTCCATCACTCTTGCTTGAACCTAAGAAAATAAGCCTTATACTCATTTTTATTTCCTGATTTATTGCTCCTGAAATTTTCATTTTGTAAGATATCTAAGGATTGAAACAAAATATTTTAAACAAATGTTTATGGAAATAAAAACAACCACTCAGAAGCAAATGTTTTTATCTTATAGCATGCTGTGCAAAATCAGGCAAAAAAAATCTTTATACACTGACTTTTTAGAAAAAAAATTTACTTTAATATATGCGCTACCAAAGCAAGCACGAGAAATGCAATTTACTTTAAACTATTGTCAAAATTATTAGTAGGGCAATAGAATGTTTTTTGTAACAGCATTTCTGTCCAAGTAAATTTTCAAGTTCTGCCATTTACAGTATAAGAGTGGACAATAGCTTTTTCTGGGCAATGAAAATGAACACTAGGTGCTTGATATATTTGGCTTTCTAACTACATTTTGCAATCTTATCAGTCCAAGGGAAGATAAAAATAATCAGTTAAAGAAATAAAATGGCTTTCAAGTACCCTAGTTTTTAAATTCTGATTTTCTAACTTTGAATTTATTCATTAAACTTCACTCTTGGAAGGGACCTTTTGATCACAGTGTCAATCATTTTATAATACATGTCTGTCCCATTCTAGAAACTGTTCCTAATGACAGAGGACACTAAATTGCATTTTTTATGCTTGCCTTTTTGGGATCAGATAACTTTTGCTGTTAAACTATAGTTGCTTCATCTGTTTGCAAAGCAATATGGTTTAGTACCAAGGATGTCATCAAGAAATCAGAAAACCTAGTTTTAAGCTTGCCATGGCTGAACTGAAATTCGACTATGAGGATGGCAGTTGATCTCTTTAAACATCATTTTTGTCACATGAAAATGAATCTAGTAACCCCATCGACTAAGCTTCATGGAGTTATTTTAAGAATCAAGTCAATTATTGTACACTACAGAGAAAGTAGTGTACAAGTGTGAGATTGCTCTCAGCTTTTCACAGACCTCCTATTATGTTTGTAGTGGTTGAGAATTTTGTTTTCCCATGTTGTTCATTTCATTTGTGTGCACAGGGAGCAGAAGGTGCATATTTTCATGGACCTGGAAGAATTCTTGGTTAATGTTTATCCTCTGCCCTTTAACCCTGAAGCACTGCTTCTGCATAACAGAAATGAGAAAAGGAAGTCCCTGGAGAATTAATCCAATCAAAAGCCATGTCTGAATGTGTTTTTTGTGCATTTTGCAAATAGGCATTTTTTGCATTATCGAATACTTCATTTTCTAGGTTCATGTATTTCTAATAGTGTTTCTGAAGAGAAGAATATAAATGACGATGGACTATAAAAGTTCTGAATATTATGCCAGATGTGGAGAGCACACCTGTAATCCCAGCATTTGGGAGGCTGAGGCAGGAGGATTGTTGAAAGTTTGAGACCAGCCTGGGCTATAAAGTGAGCTCAAGGCCAGCCTGGACTGTGTAGTGAGAACTTGTTTCAAAAAGAAAGAAAGAAAAAAAGGAAAGAAAAAAAACCTGAATATTTATAGCGTGAACTTATTTAATACCTTTATGTTAAATTCACATGAATAAATTCAAATATAATTGGTCAGATGAAAAAATACAAATACCTGTTCCCTAAAATGTGAAGTCTATTTTTGCTGCTACAATTTCAAATTTTATATTACCATCTTTCATCAGTCAAAATGACATAAGAACAAATATTGAATACCTGACAATAGTGTAAAATACAGCCATCTGTGCTTGCTAGTAAAATTAAGCAGCTAAAATATAAAATGTGATTTAACTTTCAGTGGAAAACTTTTATAATACGCTGGATGAAGCCAATATTTGGACTAAAGGATATGATGTAGTCCAAGATTTAGAAGAGAATTAAGGTACTAGAAAAAAGAAATTGGAAAACAAATGCCCCCAAAGTTGGTATTCATATAAATATAAGCCTAGAACTCTTCTAAAATCTAGGTGGCCGTGTTTTGGCATGTTTATTCACACGTGTGCACATATGGGTACACACTTGAGAGACATGAAAGAAGAGAAATGTGATCTAACTGAATCAACACACGGTCACGTTGGGCTAGGTCATTTTTATGTTACGGAGAAGCTGCCTATAGGAAAACGGTCACACGGTAAATGTGGACTACAAAGATCTGAGTTCTTAGAGGAGACTGCCAAACATCGCCTCCCCCAGCCAGATGTCTCTACACATATAAACAGTATACTGATTTATTTTTTTACACATCCTAGAGAACATGACAAATAGCAAAAAGTAGTAAAGGTATTTGCTCCAGGAAAAACATTTTGACTAAATTTCTTAGAAATCAGATAGCCGGGCGTGGTGGCGCATGCCTGTAATCCCAGCACATGGGAGGCTGAGGCAGGAGGACTGTTGTGAGTTCGAGACCAGCCTGAGCTACAAAGTGAGCTTAAGGCCATCCTGAACTGCATAGTGAGACCCTGTCTCAAAAAGACAAAAAAAAAAAAAAAAAAAATCAGATATACTGGATTTTATATTAAAATCATTGGGTTTATTTTTAATTTAGAGACTAGAGGTATAGATCAGAAGACTGTTTCCAGAAGCCACTGTATAGGACCCCCAGCACCACACATCAAAAATATTGATACATATTTAATTTTAATTTAGCCATACTTAAATTGAAAATGTCAGTTTTGGAGGGTTTTTTTTTTTGTTGTTTTTTGTTTTTTTTTTAGGTGGAACTTGGGATTGAACTCAGGCCCTTGTGCTTGCCAGGCAAGCACTTATTCTACTGAGCCATCTCCCCAGCCTCTTAAGTTGAAAATGTAAAACTAATAAACGATACAACAAATTGCCAGGGGGCCGGGGAGATGGCTCAGCAGAATAAGTGTTTGCCTGGCAAGCACAAGGGCCTGAGTCCAATCCCAAGTTCCAGGGAAAAAAAATTACCAAATATTGTAAATTTGTGAAATCTTTAAAAAGAAATGAAAAACTGTCCAATCATACAGGAAACTTGCCCCTGCTAGAAATTTCTCATCTTAAGCTGTATTAACACTTCCAGTACCTAGTGATGAGACAGCCTCAGCTACAATGTTTAATCAGATACTTTTGAGATGTGGCCTTTGTATGCATGATAGTAGCAAGCAAGATTTCTTGAGCCTGAAAATTGAAGAGTTTACTCTAGGTTTCCAAAAACCTGAAGCACTCCATGACGTGTGGGTGTTTGTGTGTGTGTGTGTGTGTGTGTGTGTGTAGCAACCAAAACAATCTTTTATATTATTGTTAAGATAACTTTACCAAAACAAAGTCTTTTTATCAAATTTTACATCATTAAGAAATTGAGTGTGGATCGATAGTCATTTTAAGAGAATTTTTTCAGTTTTTATACTGCTCTTGGTTCAATTAGAAGCCAAGTCTCCATTAACTGCAGCGTGTACTGTGTTTGAGTACCACCTTAGGTCTTATATAGTAAGGACTCACAGAAGTAAAGATTTACTTCAAAACCTTCCTCCCTTGATTCCCAGGAATTCCCTGGAAAAATTGAGCTTGAAAATGCAAAGACGACATAATCTTTAGGAGAGAAAATGAAAGACTTCAAAGTGTTTAGCATTAGATCCTTTATACTTTAAAAGAGTGCATTCCCAGCTTTACGCCAGCTCTTGGAAATTCCACAACTGATCATTAGCCATCTCTGCTTCAGAATCTTTCTAAACTTCAATGTTTTCACCAAGCTTTCCTGGGCAACCGATTTTCACCAGGTTGTGAAATAATAAACAACACATTCTTCTCCTAAATCTGAGCGAACTGCTGCATGAAATGATGTTCCTGTAGGGTTAGGAGCTGGTGCAAGGAGACACAAGAATGACGAGCTGTGACAATCTCTATGAATCATTACACGTTCTAGTTTACTTACTGCACATGATCATGGTAAGAAATAAATGGAACAGAAAATTTTAAAGTTATTAAAAATGTGTGTACCTTATTATCTCTCTGGATAATTTTTGTCTTTTTAAAAATAGTGCCTAACACATTGTCTTATCTATGTGACATTCAGTGACTACGAGCTCATGGTTATTATTTTGAGTTAGTCCAATTAGATGTGAGTTTTACATATTTGATTTTCATTTATAATCCAATGGAAGAATAAACATGTTTTGCTATCATCGTTTCTTGGCATTTTTATTTTTCAGAATGACAGCCAGTGGGAATAAGACATGATATGACGTTTCAAAGTGTGTTATTAATGTTATTTGATTTTAAATAAAGAAAAGAATGAGAATAAGATTGTTACAGATTGTTATGTTATTCATCTTTCACTCTTTAGTGGTGCTAAAACAGAAACAATGATTTAGCTATAATTGCACCTGTGTGTACATTCACACATAAATTAAAAATTCAAGGATCTGCAATGCTGTATACCATTGCACCATGGTTCAGGTGGACAAAACACCACAGTCAAACTTTTTTTTTTGAGACAAGGACTTGCTGTCTAGTACAGGCTGGCCTTGAGCTCATTATGTAGTCCAAGATGGCCTCAAACTCACGTTGATCCTCCTTCCTGCCTCAGCTTCTGGACTGCTAGGACTATAAGTTCATGCCACCACACCCATCTGAGTCGGACTATTTACATAGCACAATGGGTAAGTAAAAGAGGTAATAGATGACCTGTCATCAATGCAGGTCATCAGGTGCATTGGTTTGCCATCAGGCATAGTTTTGCCATCAAGTGCATCATGCAAAGGTTTTTGCTGCTGAGTGTAGTAATGCATATCTCAGTTCTAGCTACTCTGGTTGATTGAGGCAGAAGGATCAAGAGTTCAAGGCCCATCTGGGTAACTCAAGGAGACCCTGCCTCAGAAACTAAAACAATGAAAAAGACCTGGCATACAGCCCGATGAGAGACCTAGCAAGTGCAAAGCCCTAGTTCAAACCCCAAAATCTACTCTCCAAAAAGAAAACCTTAAGACTTTTAAGTAATGGATTTCAGAATTATAGGAAGAAGTCTTGGCTACGTACTGTGCCTTAGGAGATATTTTATTTCATTTATTTTTTATTTTCAGAGGGTTTTTGTTGTTGTTGTTTAGTTTTGTTATTTAGTGCAGGGTTTACAGAATCTTGCTATACAGATTGGACTTGTAGTGATTCTCCTGTTTTCAGTTTCTCAAGCACTGGAATTACAGATGCACGCCACCAAGCCCAGTCTCAATCGCCATCTCAGCGTGCCCCGGGGTCAGGCTGGCATAAGAGGCAGGGGATTGAATCATCAACCTCTGCATCTGCCTAAGCAGGTGCTTTAATCTGCTGAGCTGTCTGGCCAGCGCTATTTTTAGTTTTTTGATACAAGGACTCACTATGCAATTCAAACTCATAGTGATCCTCCTGTCTCAGCCTCCCTGGTGCTGAAATTATAGGCATGTGCTACCATGCCCAGTTTCAGTGGCTGGCACAGCACACACAGGAGACCTGCACAGTATGCAGTACTGGAGATGGAACTCAGAACCTTGTTCTTGGTAGGCAGATACTTATGCCACTGAGCTATCTCCCTAGCCCCAGGAGATATTTCAGAATTTGTGACATTTCTCTACTTGGTTCACCTATGTCAGGCTTCAACTTTGCACATAGAAGGAACTAATTAAATTTTGAATTCAACTGTTTAATCACCTCTACATATATAACCAGTCATGCAGGTAAAGTGTTAACAGCAGTTCTTGACACGTAGTGAGCACTGGATAAATGTCACATTTTAGTATTATAATTACCAAGATTTCAATAGGCCAGTTGTTATCTCCGTAGTTGGAGAAATGAATTGTTGCTAATAGCTGTCTTGGTAGTCATTTCAAATGGCCACAAGTCTTGGAAATAGTTTCCTAGAGTCCAAAAAAATTGCATTAATGTTCACCAAGCATGGTGATGTGACTCTGCAATCTCAGCACTTGGAAGGCAGAGGCAGGAGCCAGCCTGGGCTACATGGAGTGTTCAAGGCCAGCCTGAAGTATAATGACACCTTATCTTAAAAAGCCAAACAGGGGTGTGGAGTGGGGATGTAGCTCAGGATAAAGGCCCTGTGTTCCATCCCCAAGATTTTCAAACACACACACGCACTCACACATGCATGTACAGAGCTTTCTGTTACCCTGAAAGAGCATGAAAAGGATAACACAGCTCCTGGGCTTGTTAGTGCTCAACGATAGCACCTGAGTCACTGCACAGGTGTTCAAGTGAGTGTGAACTGATGCATATCACAGTGCTTGAAATAATCACCACCAGAAGCAATTAGTACAATGAGGTCTGTGGTCAGAGGATTAGACTTCATGGTTTACATAGTGATTAACAGTAGCAATGTTTTTTAAAAGAGTTGTTGTCATGTGTCTTTTTTTTTTTTTCTTTTGGTATCAGGGATCAAACTCAGAACCTTATGCTTGCCAGGCAGGGGATTATGCCACTGAACTATATCCTCAGTCCATTGTGCATCTTTTTGAGACAAGGTTTCACTCTGCATTTTAGGTTGGCCTTGAACTCACAGCGATCCTCCTGCCTTAGCCTCCCTGTGCTGAGATTATAGGCATGTACCACTAAACCCAGCCTAAAATCTTGTATTTTATTTTACTTTTTTACTGCAAGCACGTACTGAAAAAAAAATTTTAAAGATTTTTTTGAGGGCTGGAGAGAGAGCTTGGCCATCTAAGTGCATGCCTGGCAAGTTCAAGGAGTTGAGTTTGATCCCCGGTACCACACGCCATGCAGCCCCACACTATGCTGGCCACTGAAACTGGGCATGGTGGCACATGCCTACAATCCATCATTGGGGAAGCTGAGACAGGAGGATCACCACAAGTCTGAGCTGCATAGTGAGATCCTGTACCAAATAATAAATAATTTTTTTTAAAAAGGGTTTTTTTTTTTTTTTTTTGAGCTGGATGTGTAGTGGCACACAATTATAAACCCAGTACTCTATAGGCTAAGCAGGAAAATTGAGTGATCAAGGATAGCCTGGCCAACACTGCAATACTATCTCAATTTTTTAAAATGTATGTATGTATGTATTTGTTATGATACCAGGAATTGAACTCAGGACTTTGCACTTGCAAGGCAGACACTGTGCAACTGAGCTATATCCCCAGCCTCTCAATTAAAAACAACAACAAAAACCCTCAATTACAGCTTTATTGACATATTGTACAGGCCAACCATATAAAATGTGCAGTTCAACAGTTCTCAGTATATTTCATTGTGTGACTACCATGACAGTCAATTTTGAAACATTTGTATTGCCTCTAAAACGAGTTCCTATACCTTTTAGCTTTCATCCAGTACCACCTTCACCCATAGCACCTGGGTCCTAAACAACCACTAACCCATATTCCATGTTTATGTGTTTGCCTGTGCTGAACAGCAGCTTCAGCCCCTCGGAGGAGCTCTGGTCTTCACAGTCAGTGTGGAAGGGAGAGAGGCTTACAAGAAGCTGCAGCTCCATCTCCTATACAAGAAAAACCATAACTGAGAAATAGAGTAGAAAAAAAGCAATAGATTTTACTTAGGAATTACTGCAATAGAGAAAGAAAGACCTCAGAGCCGACGCAAGAGTCTAGTGCAGTGCTTGGAATGGTGCTGCGTCCTGGGGCATGAGGAGCCCATGGGAGCTGCAGCCGTGTCCAGGAATGAGATGATTTTGGATCCTACTATGAGGAAGCAAGAAGAAGAAGAAGAAGAAGAAGAAGAAGAAGAAGAAGAAGAAGAAGAAGAAGAAGAAGAAGAAGAAGAAGAAGAAGAAGAAGAAGAAGAAGAGGCCCTTTATTTCAGAGGAGAAAGAGAATGCCCACAGAAGAAATCCAACCCTCAGAAACAAAAAAGTGGAGACAGAACCAACTAAAGACAAAGATGTGGAAGCCAATGAAGAGGACAGTAGGAAGGAAGGTGCCTCTGATGATCTAGCTGTGTCAAATCTCTTTCATCAAAAGGAAAAGAAAAAAAAAGATATTTACTACTGGAGAAGCAAAAAAGGGTATCAAGGATCTTAAGATTGAAAGTCATATCCAAGAGCCAGCTGAATCAGAAGATGCCCTTGATACTATGCTTGACAATAAAAGGGAGAATGTCAGGTTCCCAGATGAGAATGAAACACTAGCAAAAGATGAGCTGTTAGAAGATGAAGACAGCACAAAAGATGAAGGTATTTCATTCAATAACCAGCCAGACCCTGCTTGCGCAGGCTCAGAGAGAAACTCATCGAATGAAGAACTGCTGAATCGAATGTTTAACATCGTGAGGAAAAAGAACCCAGGGATACCTGCGGAAGAGAAAAGAAAATTTGTCATGCAGCCTCCACGGGTCATCTGAGTAGGAACCGAGAAAACTTCTTTTGTCAACTTTACAGATCTCTCTCAATGATTACATCATCAGCTCAGACATCTCCTGGAGTTTCTATCAGCAGAATTGGGTAAAAATGGTTCTAGAAGTGGCAATAGCCAACTTATAACCAAAGGAAGGTTCCAACAGAAATAGATAGAAAATGTCTTAGGAAAATATATCAAAGAATATGTCACTTGTCACATATGCTGATCACCAGACACAATTTCTACAGAAGGATTCGGCAAAAAAACAAAAAATAAAATAAAAGAAGGACCCAGGCTTTGTGTCTTGCACTGTGAAACTTGTCACTCTCAATTTTCTGTTGCCAGCATCAAAGCTGGATTGCAAGCTGTCACAAGTAGGTGAGCACAGCTCCATGGCAAGGCAAATTTGTTAGTCACCACTGATTTTGCAAAGCATGTTCTGAGGAACTGGCTGGACAGGGTTACCAACAGAGTGGTTTTATCATTGTATTGAAAACAAGATAGAGAGCCGGGCGTGGTGGCACATGCCTGTAACCCCAGCACTGGGAGGCTGAGGCAAGAGGATTGTTGTGAGTTCAAGACCAGCCTGAGCTACAAAGTGAGCTTAAGGCGAGCCTGAACTGCATAGTGAGACCCTGTCTCAAAAAGACAAATAAAACCCAAAAAACAAAAAAAACAAGATATAAAAGCTACCAAGAAAAAAAGAGAAAGAAAATAAAGCTACCAAGTTCTTTGATGAGTGGTTGGTTATCCTTGCTGGTGCTCAAACTGTTGACATACTTATTGCCTACTTTCAACAGCTGTCAGAGAAACACAATGGGGTAAGGAGGTGCTTTTTTTAAAAGATTTATTTATTTAGTACTTTCAGTCCAGGCACAGCACAGGGTCTGCTCAGCATGTGATACCAGAGAAGGAACCCAGGTCCTTGCACTTGCCAGGCAGGCATTTAAACCACTGAGCTATCTCCCCAGCCCAGAGGTGCTTTAAAAAAAAAGCAGACTTTTGTACAATGTAAGACAAACTAAAATTATTATAACAGTGGGAGGGGGACAAAGAAAGACCTCAGTACAGAACTGCACTTAATTTCAAGTCAACAAGGCAAAATGGAAATTTATAACCAAGGAGCAGGGTAGGAACTGTAAATGGAAAATTACAAACAGGAAATATCAGGGCAAGGAAGATTCTAGTTTAATAGTCCTAGTAAGATTCTTGTTTTATGGCAGGTCAGAGTGGTCAGATATAACACCAGGGGGCTCATAGGAGATGAGAATCATGATAAGCCATGGAGGGTGATTTCTAGGTGTGGGGGCCGGGGAAGTCTTCCAAACTGACTTCGGAAGGGTTCCCCTTCTTAGCAAACTCTCCCCACCCAGCTAGCTTTTACCCCCGCAACCCCTGGACCAATGATTCGGTATGAGAAATGTGCCCACCAGGTGAGTCTTATTTCAATTACAGATTTGAGGGTGGGAGAAATGCCCCCCAGATGAGTTTACATATGCTGTGAATCCACTGTTAGTAGAGCTAGGAAAGGGTACCACTTGTTACCCGGTCTCTGGAACCATGAAGGCGCGTCACATCTAAGAACATCAGGATTACTTGGAGCCTTCTGTCTAATGGTCTTTGAAATACTCAGGCATAGGGTACTCCTTTTCCTAGGTTACAGGAAATGGCTGTGGATCTCTGTGGGAAAGACCATGGGGGAACTTTACTGCCTCAGTTATTTTTTCCCTTGTTGCTGGGACAAAATACCTGACACCCAAAATGAGGGAAGTAGTAGTTTACTTAGCTTACAGTTAGTGGAGGTTTCAGCTCACACTCAGCTGGCTCCGATGCAGAGAGACACATGGGAGGACACAGCCATTCACGGGCGGCAGAAAATAGCAAAGAGCAAAGGTAGGGGCAGTAGCTATGGCTGCTAAGTAGCCTGTCTCCCCTTCTTGAGTTTGTAGGAAGATTATCTGCCGCAGGGCAGGTGTAGCACTCACACCCATAATCTCAGTGGATCAAGAATTAATCACAAAGTCTATAAGCACAGCCCCAAGAGCACATGAGGCTTTGGGGAGGACAACTAAACACACTCCTCACCCTTCTTCCTCTTTTACTACCTAGTTTGCTATGCCATTTGGTGTCCACCTCTGGCCCAAAGTAATGACCTACCTAGTCCTGTACAGGTCTTTCTAAGCTGTGATTCAAAATAAACCTTTTCAGTAGCCGGGCGTGGTGGCACATGCCTGTAATCCCAGCACTTGGGAGGCTGAGGCAGGAGGATTGTTGTGAGTTCAAGACCACCCTGAGTTCAAGACCAAAGTGAGCTCGAGGCCAGCCTGAACTGCATAGTGAGACCCTGTCTCAAAAAGACAAAAAAATAAATAAAAAATAAACCTTTTCACTTTATAAGCTAGATATCTCAAGTACTTTGTCATGGTAAAGGAAAGCTAACACATTCCTGATCACACATCTTCTATTTGTTTTGATGATATGAACTGAATATACCAGCCTGGCTGCCCATTTATTTTACGGTACAGACACTGTATTGGTTAAGGTTCTGTGAAGAAATGGAACCAGTACTAGAGGCTGTTTATCCATACAAAAAGAGACATATAGAATAGGCTCGCATGAGCCAACTCCTCAAAGTGGGGCTGGCAATCCAAAATCTCCAGGCTGGGAAGGGAGGCTGGAGACACAGGAGAGTTGGAGTTGGAGTGTAAAGACCATCTGCCAAAGAACCTAAAGAAGTCAAAGTGATAGCATAACCAGACATTAGTCCTCTGTTTGAGGAACAGCTAGCAAATCATATCCATTCTGTGGGTTGTGTCTTGACTCTGCTTCACTCTGTAACTTCTTTTGCTATGCAGAGGCTTTTTAATTGGATCTGTTAGACCAATTGATTATTATTGATGTTATTTCTTGTGCAATTGGGATTCTGCTCAGAAAGTCCTAGCCTGTAACTCTTCAAGAGTTTTATGTACCAGCAGTTTAAGTGCTTCTTTTTTAGAGTTCTTTGATCCATACTGATTTTTAGCTTAATGTATGGTGAGAGATATGGATCTAGATTAAATCTTCTGCACTGCACATCTTACCTCGGGCCAGCCAATAGCTCAGCAAGCAGGCACAGGGGCCAGGTTTCGATCCTGGGCCTGCTGTGCCAGCCCTGCCCCTGGAGCACACTGAGACGGGCAATTGAGACTGGATGTGGTGGCACATGCCTGTTATCCCAGCTCTTGGGAGGCCATAAACAGGAGAATCACTACGACTCTATCTATGAGACCTTGAACACCCTGTAGACCTTTCTAAAAAATACAAAAAACATTTTACCTTGAGACAGCCTCCCTAAGATGCTAATTGTTTGGGCTAGACTGGGTTGGAATGTGCAATCCTTCTGCCTTAGCCTCCCAAAAGGCTAGGTGTGTGCCAACCAGCCCAGTGATTTTGTTCTTTATGGCTGAATATGTTCTTTTTTTTTTTTTTGGCAGAACTCGTGATCGAACTGAGGCCCTTGCACTTGCCAGGGAAGTGTTTATTCCCCTAAGCCATCTCCCTGGCCCTATGGCTGAATAATATTGCTTGGTGAATACATACCTCATATTTATGAACAAGTCACCTTTAGCCAGATAATGCAATGGATAAAAATACTCTTTGCAACTTCTAGGAAAGATGGCAGAGCAGTGAACAACAGAAGCAGCCTCTCTGAGATTTGGTGTCCAGACCCTGGCACATAGCAAAAAGAAGTAGCAAAGGAGAGAAGCTGGTCCCCAAGACCCAGCATGGGTCAAAAGCAAGAATTGAAGCCCACAAAGAGAGTGAGGAGAGAGACCTCAACTCAGAAGGAGGAGGTGGCAGTGCTTTCTCCCTAAGCTCTGACTCTTTTTGTGAGTGGGGGAGACAGACCTGCAGATGCACGGTGACTACTGGGGACCCCAGAGCCTCCATGGAGAAATGCACTGCTGCAAAAGATCTGGGGACATGGTGGATTATAGTGGCTATTATTTGGGTTCAGATGTCCTCAAGGAGAGGGCAATTAGCCAGTAGCATTCTTGGAAACAGACCAGCTGAATTTGAAACTCAGAGCAACTGTAGGCTGGACCCAGTTAGTGGCTCAAAGTGTCAGGATGAGGGAAAGTCCAGTTCAAACTAGCAGGAGCTCAAGGAGCTGAATTCAGGCTGGCAGGAGGCACACAGGGTACTGTAGGCTGAACAGATGGAGTTTTAGGCTCACAGCTAGAAACCAGTCTGAAGTTGAGTGGCACTGAAAGTGCAGGCTTACTGGGATTACCTATTACCCTGCCATCTATCTACAACTAGTTTGCTAAGATTGATCAACATTGATCTGGGCTCTGTCTGCCCCCTCTGTCTAGTAGTGACAGCAGAGATACACCCTGAAGTGGACAGGTATCTTCTGCTTGTTCCCTTTTCCTCTTTACTTGACTATTCCTTTTTTTTTCTTGAGGAACCTGAGATTGAACTCAGGCCCTTGGGCTTGCCAGGGAAGCGCTTATTCCACTGAGCCATCTCCCCAGCCCTGCTCTTGTTTTTATGTGTGTGTACACTGTTCCTAGTTTTCTTGTTGTGCTCAGATATTTTTATTTCTTCCTCCTCCATTTCCATCCTTTCTTCGTTTCTGATGGGTCTGCTTCCCTACCACAGCCTGCCAGGTGATCGTGGTGGAGAGTCGCATGGAGCAGGGATCCCAGAACCAAGGAGGAGTTAACTCCCTTCCCCCAGTTAACCCTGAACTTCTTTTGTTTTGCCAGAAAGGCAAGCCTTCCCCAACCAGCGCCTCTTAGGGGACACCTCATGGGCCCATGCAAACTCCACCCCCAAACTAGCCCCATAAATTCTTTGCCTGCCTGCTTCCCACTGCGGGGTTCCCGCTTCTCTTCAGCAGCCCTTCTGAGTTGAGCAATAAGGGATTTCTTTACTTTTCTCCTGCTTCTATTTTACACCAATGGAAGAAACCTCACAGTCACCAGTTCCCCAAAGTGTGTATAGTCTGTGTAATCTTCCTTTGTCCTCCAACCTTTCCTCTAGTGTCTTACTCTTCTGGTTCTCTATTTTTTCCCTCTTAACCGCTTTGTAAAAATTTATTAATTTATTTAGTACAAGGTCTCACTACGCAGTTTAGACGTGTACTAATCCTTCTGATTCAACCTCCCCAGAACTGGGATTACAGGCGTGTGCCACCACACCCAGTTTTGGTAGCTGGTTTGGTGCAGAGTCAGCATGGCATTCAGTGCCAGGGATTGAACCTGGGTCCTTGCACTCGCCAGGCAGGCACTTAGACCACCAAGCTATGTCTCCATGTCTCTAGCTTCTTAACTACTTTTATTTTTTATTTATTTATTTATTTTTGAAGAACTGGGAATTGAACTCAGGCCCTTACGCTTGCCAGACAAGCACTTATTCTACTGACCTATCTCCCTGGCCCTTAACTACTTTTAAATTGTCTCCCCTAACAGTAAAATTGTCATACTGAGAGCATATTCACTGTGTACAATTTTCGGGTGTAGTTGAGATTTTGTTATATAATTGCAAATTAATTCATAAGGTTAAAGATGACAAATTAATAGTTACTGCAGTTTGTCATTTTCTAGGCTGCTTCACTGTACTGTTACTGCTGATTGTACTTTAGCCAAAGTGACACAACGATTCTAATCAGTCATTCTTCCTGTAATCCCAAAACAGATTCTTGAGTGTCACAAACAATACTACATACCAGTGCTAAAGAACCAGAGGCTAAAGCAAATAGGTAGCAACTTCTTTTTTTTTTTTTTTTTGGCTTTTTGAGACAGGGTCTCACTATGCAGTTCAGGCTGGCCTTAAGCTCACTTTGTAGCTCAGGCTGGTCTCGAACTCACAACAATCCTCCTGCCTCAGCCTCCCAGTGCTGGGATTACAGGCATGCGCCACCATGCCAGGCTAGGTAGCAACTTCTTATCCCCCACAAATTAAAGAGACAAAATCTTGCAACAAACTTAAAACCTGAAAGCCAGCTATACCTGAAAGACTTCACTGAGTACTAATCATTTCCTAAGAACCCTAAATACTACTAATAAAGCTATATGCCATAAGTATATTACAAGTTTCAACCCAATGGTTACATTCTTTTTTTTTTTTTTTTTTTTTTTTATGGAACCAGGGAATGAACTCGGGCCCTTGCACTTGCCAGGGAAACACTTATTCCACTCAGCCATCTACCTGGCCCAAGAATTACATTCTTCAAAAATTAAAAATGAGACACTTAAGCAAGATGCAACTGCAGACTTCCAATTCACCAGAGGCAATCCCAGGGGACAATGAGATACAACAATTTGAAAGTCACCAACCTGAACACTTGGAAATAGTAACAGCAAAGGCAACAAAGCAGATGAATGGCTCTAAAAAAAATAATAATATCAGAAATAATATCTCGGATAACTACAAAGATGGTGACCACCATGAAAAATATGCATAGCGATTCTAGAGCAGATAGAGATTACAAAAAAAACGGGGGGCCAGGGATATGGCTCAGTGGAATAAGTGCTTCCCAGGCAAGCACAAGGGCCTGAGTTTAATCCCTGGTTCCACAAAAAAAAAGAGAGAAGTTTAGGACAATGATGGAAACCATGAACTCCTAAATAAGAAAGAAATGGAATCCATGAAACAGATTTCAAACAGATAGCCAGGAAATTTAAAATTCCACTGAAAATATGTGCAGCAGAATGGGCCAGTGTAAAGATAAAACATCAGATATAAAAGACAAGATTTCAGTTAGTGATCATTGAAAAGAAAGTTTTGTTTTTAAATAGCAAGAGAGGACTGGTGAGATAGCTCAGCAGACTAAGTGCCTGCTTAGGTAAGCATAGGGACCAGGGTTTGATCCCCAGCATACCGGCCCCACCCCTGGGCACTCTGAGCCAGCCACCCAGACCCGGCATGGTGGCACATGCTTGTAATCCCAACACTGAAGAGGGTGAAAACAGGAGGATCAGTATGAGTTTGAGTTGCATAATGAGACCCTGTACCAAATACATTAAATAATAATAATAATAAAAATAGCAGGGGAACATAAAAAGATAATCCAACAGCTGCTCAAAGATGCAAGGATGCATATAAGATTGATCAGAGTCAATGAAAAAGCAGGCAAGAACACAAATGACATTTAAAAAACAAACAAAACCTGTTTACAGAAGTAGTGGCAGAAAAAATCTTCCCAAGCATAGAAAAAGAGAATGTGATAGACAAATAAGTGAGGCACATGGAACTCCAGCTAGTCATGATAAAAAACAAACTGGCTGGCTGGGGGTATAGCTCAGTGGCATAAGAACCTTCTTGGCAAGTGCAAAGTCCTAAGTTTGATCCCTGGTATCACCAAAAACAAACAAACTGGCATTGGGGATGTAGCTCAGTGGCAGAGTGCTTGCCACCATGCCCAAGGCCCTGAATTCAATTCTCAGTACCACAAGAAAAAAAAGTCTACATGAAGACTTATAATGTTGAGTCCAGAAATTAAGAACAAGAACAGAATATTAAAAGTTGTAAGGAAAGGCATGGTGGCACATGCCTGTAATCCCAGCACTGCAAATAGAATAGCTACTCTTGCCTGTAATCAGGCAAGGGGAGATTAGAATGAAGTAATTCAAGCCCTAAAAAAAATCTTCCAAAACCTAGTTTTATGTACTCCAGACTATCTTTCAAAATTGATAGAGAAATAAGACATTTCCAAAGAACACTGGAAGAAATTTGTGACCACAAAACAAGTACTCCAAAATGCCTGAAATGCCTGAAGGACATTCTAGAGAGATAACAAGGACTACAACTCCATGAAACCTAGCAGAGTGAATCCACCAGGAAAGGCAAGCTGTGTGTGTGTGTGTGTGTGTGTGTGTGTGTGTGTGTGTGTGTGTGTGTGATCTACAGGAAAATAATGATACAGTTAAGTCAATATCAGTTATAACTATCAATGTTAATGGCCCAATTCATTAATCAAAAGAAACAGACTCTGAATGGATCAAGAAGCAAGATCCAACAATATGTTGCATATGAGAAACACATTTAATTCAGAAACAAATTCATGACTGAGAATCAAAGGATGGAAAACAATACTCCTTGTGACAGGAATCCAGAAAAAAAGCAGGAGTAGCTATTCTATTTGCAGACAAAGTGAATTTAAAGCCAAGACATAGTACAAAAGACAAAGATGGTCACTACCTTTTTATATAGGAAACAATCTAAGAGGAAGAGACAACAATTGTAAATATATATGCAATAAGTACCAGTGCATCCAACTATATAAAACAAATATTAACAGAAATGAAAAATCAAATAAATACTAATACAACTGTGATAGTAGACCTCAATACCCTACTCTCACAAATAGATTATCTAGACCAAAATAATAAACAATGAATTATCAAAACTGAGCAAAATTTTTTTTGTCTTTTTTTAAGACAGAGTCTAGCTAGATAGTACCAATTTGTCTTAAAGTCACTATGTAACCCAGGCTGACCCTAAACTTGCAAAAATCCTCCTGCCTCAGCCTTCCAAGGGCTGGAATTACAGGCATGTGTCACTACACTGGCTGAACAAAACTTTTGAACAATTACACTTAGTAGAATATTCTACTGAGTATTCTATAGAGTATTCTACCCCACAACATCAGAATACTCATTCTTTTCTCCATGGGGCATTCTTGAAAACAGGCCACATACTAACTTATAAGAACATTCTTAAGGAAACACAAAGAAATTGACATTTCAAGCATGTTATCAGGCCATAGCACATGATAATGGAAATCAGTGGCAAAATAAACCATAAGAATCTAATATATTGATTAAATAATACATTAAATAATACATTCTTGAAAAAACAACAGGGCACAGATGACATTAAAGAAGCAAGCCTAATGTGGTGATGCACACTTGTAATCCCAGCACTTGGGATGCTGAAGCAGGAGGATTGTTGCAAGTTTGAGACTAGGGTGAGCTGCATAATGAACTCCAGGCCAGTCTGACTGGCAAGATCCTGTCTCAAAAAGAGAATAAAAGGAAAAAAGAAACAATAAATTAGATAGTTTCTACAATTAAATACCAATACCAATACATAAATTCCATATCAGAATTCAGGGGTCACATTGAAAGCATTTCCTATGAGGGAAATTTATAGCAGTGAATTCTCATCAGAATAAGAGAGCAAGTTCAAATAAAGAACTTCATGTTGAACCTCAAGCTGCTAGAAAAATAGGAGCAAGTCAAACTCGAAACTCACATGAGGCAAGAAATTATAAAGCAGAAATTAATGCAGTGGAGACTAAGAAAACAATACAAAGAATTAATGAATCAAAGATTTAGTTCTTTGAAAATTTAAATAAAATCGACAAACCACAGTGGTCCATACATTGTGTCAACTTGGCTGGACCTGCGTTTCCACACCCTGGGCTGTGGGGGCCCCACCCTAGAGTGGCTCAACACAAAAAGAGTGTATAAAAGGGTTGAGGAAGGACCTAGCATTCCACTTCCTTGGAGGAACTTCAATCTTGGCAGTCAGCTTGGACTTCATCTCCCGGTTTCCAGGGCAGACTCGTCGGCCTCCGACGTAGATCCTTCAGCTTTCTGTCTCAGACTCTTCAGCTTCCTTTGCAGATTTGACAGCCATCCGCTGCAGCCCTAGTGGCTGACTGATAGAGGCTTACATGGAATCCCTGCAGTGAGCTTTAGACACCCTGTGCACGCTTTCCGCATCCGACTCTGCAACTGGTACATCTTGTGTTATATCTGTCCTTGTATTGTATTGTTCCTGTAGTAAAACCCATAAACACTTGGGCAACTTTATCAAAAAAAGGAAAAAAAAAAAAAAAAAACCTCAAATACATGCGATTAGGAATGAAAATGGTAAGATCTTTATGAATCCTAGAGAAATCCAGAAGACCATCAATCTTTGGGTACCTGTATTCTAATAAGATGAAAAACACAGAAGAAACGAACTGATTCCTAGACACATGTGAATTATAAAAGTTGAATCAAGACATAAAAACTATAAATACATCGATATCAGACAATGAAATTGAATATGTAATTAAAAACCTAACAACAAAGAAAAGCCTCAACCCTGATGGACTCATTGTTGAATTCGCAAGAAATTTAGAGAAGGTTTAATACCACTATTTCTTAAACTCTTAATGAAACTGAAAAGAAAGCAATACTTCCAAATTCATTCCTGGAAGCAACCATTACTCTGATACCAAAACCAAAGAGGAATCCAACCAAAAAAGAGAACCACTGGCCAATCTTCTTCGTGAACATAAATGCAAAAATCCTCCATAAAACACTGCAAATAGAATGTAGCAAATCAGGGCTGGGGAGATGGCTCCATAGAATAAGTGCTTGCCTGGCAAGCTCAAGGTTCTGAGTTCAACCCCCGGTACTGAAAAAAAAAAGTTGTAATGTAGCAAATCATCAAGCAGATTATACACCATGACCAAGTCAGATCCAACCCAGGGATACAGGGACGGTCTAACATAGGCAAATCAATTAACATAATACGTCTTTTTAACAGAGCCAAAGACAAAAACCACAAGATCATCTCAATAAATGCAGAAAAGGTGTCTGACAAATTTCAATACCTATTCATGATAAAAAACCCTACAGATCATTGGAATCCACGGTTTTCATCCCAATCTGATAAAAGCCATCTATAACAGGGCTGGTGAAATAGCTCAGCAGACTAAGTGCCTGAGGGTTCAATTCTTGATACCACAGGCTGTGCCGGCCCCACCCCTAGGCCACCCAGTACAGATGTGGTGTTGCACGCCTGTAATCCCAATGTTGAGGAGGCTGAAAACAGGAGAAATCACTATAGGTTCAGGCTGCCTAGTGAGACTCTGTACAAAACACATTAAAATTTTTTTTTTTTTTAAAAAGCCATCTATAACAAACCAACAGCCAACATCATACTAAATGGTCAACAACTGAAACTTTTTACTCCAAAGTCAGGAACAAAATGAGAATGTCCACTATCACCACTCCTATTCAATATAGTTCTAGAAACAGTATCTGGAGCAAGATAAGAGAAAGAAATAAAAGGAATAAGGATAGGAAAGGAAAAAGTTAAATTAATATTTATGGGTGACATGAAAGTGCTATATAGAATACCTCAAAAACTCAATCAAAAGACTTCTAAATTTCTTCCAATCAGATTATATTTGAATATTTTAGATATAATGATGACATTCATCATAGGGAATTTGTTCCTATACCTGATATAACTTGCTTTTAACCCCACATGCTCTTACCCCTCTGCAGAGCATATTTCTTTTCATACCTTTAATAAATATAAAATTTCACTACCTTTTTCACGTTTCAACCAGTTCTTTATTATGGACAAAAACAACCTGCAAAGAATCTCTACAGGGAAAGGACAATACTGCATATTCAGATAAGACCACAGCTATCTCCATAACTCTGTAGATCAAGCACTCCTTGCTTATGTGTTATGATGATTATGTCCTTGTGGTGTCTGTCTGTCTTTCTTTCTCTCTTCCTCCCTCCCCATCTCTCTCTGTCTGTTTCTCTCTCCTCTCCCCTCTCCCTCCCTGTCTCTCTCTATCTCTGTCTCTGTCTCTCTCCCCCTCCCTCTTTCTTTCTCTGTCTCTGCCTCTACCTCTGTCTCTGCCTCTGTCTCTGTCTCTGCCTCTGCCTCTGCCTCTGCCTCTGCCTCTGCCTCTGTCTCTGTCTCTGTCTCTGTCTCTCTTTCTCATATTGTTGTTTTGTATCTTTTTTAGACAGGGTCTCTAAGGGGGCCTTGCTGGTTAGCTCAGTTGTTTAAGCACCTGCTTAGGCAAACCCAGTCAAAAGCAGGGGACTTCGGTTTGACCCCAGCTGCACATGCCTTACCCAGACCCGCCCTTAAGGCAGCCTGAGCCAGCCGCCCACCCAAAAAAAAAAAAAAAAAAAAAAAAAAAAAAAAAAAAAAATCCTTAGACAGGGTCTCACTATGCAGTTCAGGCTGTCCTTGAGCCCACTTTGTAGCCCAGGCTGACTTTGAACTCACAATGATTCTCCTGGGTTTTGGTTGTTTGTTTTGTTTTTTTTAAGGAATTGGGGATTGAACTCAGGCCCTTGCATTTGCTACACAAGCACTTACTCTACTAAGCTATCTTTCTGGCCCATCACACCGATTCACTGCCTCAGCCTCCCAAGTGCTGGGATTATAGGCATGTACTACAACATCTGGCTAATAATGAACATGTTCATGTGTTTGTTGGCCATTACATTTAACTGTTTTGGTTAATTCCCTATTCCTATCCTTTGTCCATTTTTCTATTGGGTTATTAGTCTTTTTATCATTGACTTGCAGGAATTCCTTGAACTCTGAACCATGCCTGGCTCCACATGGTTTCTTAGTGTTGCCACCTAGAGTTTATTTGTTAGAATGCTGTCCCTGTCTTAGTAGGGAGACCTGTTGGGTAGACCTTCGCTCCCTTCTTCCCTAGTCACAGGAACTGAATCCAGAGCATGCTGAATGAAGTACCAGTCCTTTTAAAATTTTATTGTCAGATATTGTCTAAATTGCTCAGGTTAGCATCACACTTGTGATTCTCCTGCCTCAGCCTCCTGAGTAAATGCAATGACATGTGTGTGGAAAAGAGAAAGGAAAAGAAAGGAATGGAGAGGAGAGAGGGGAAGAGAGGAAAGGATAGGATGAGAGGGGAAAAGAAAGGAGGAGAGGGGAGGGGAGAGCTGAGCTGAAATTGAAGCGGGAGCTGGGATATACCTCAGTGGCACACAAGCACCTGCCTGGTAAGTACAAGGTCTTGAGTTCAATTCCGAGTACAAAATAATAATAATAATAATAATAATAATAATAATAATAATAATAATAATAATAAGAAGAAGAAGAAGAAGAAGAAGAAGAAGAAGAAGAAAGAAACTGTTGCTGGGCATGATGATGCATGCCTGTAATGCCAGCACTCAGGAGGCTGAGGGAGGACGATTGTTGCGAGTTTGAGACCAGCCTGGGCTACAAAGTGTGCTCAAGGCCAACCTGAGCTGCATAGTGAGACGCTGTCTCAAAAAAAAAAAAAAAAAAAAAAATTGAAGCAGACCCTGAAAAGAAACAGAACAGTACAAGGGGGTGGGGGTAGGGTGGGAGGTGGCTGGCTGGCTGATAGAGAATGAAGTGGCAACAGCAAGATTTAGGTATTAATATTGACATGACCTCCTTAATTTGATAAGCCATACATAATTTACTAAGCAAATGCGATAGGTCACATTCTTTGCGCTGCCTACTAGACAGTTCTGGCATGGCCAGACTACTCTGCAACAGTTTATTCCGGATTTGGTTCAATCAAGAAATTGAGTTTCTTTTTTGTGTTTTAGGGAAGGGTCTACAGAATGTTCAGGGTCTCACTATTAGATCAGACTCCTAGTGATCTGCCTGTTTACAGCCTCCCAAGAGCTGAGATTATAGGCATGTGCCACCATGCCCAGTCTCAATTGCCGTCTCAGCGTGCCCAGGGGTGGCGCCCAGGGATCAAATCCCCAGCCCCTGCACCTGCTTGCAGGCACTTTAATCTGCTGAGCTATTTGGCCGACCTACAAGACATTGAGTTTCATGTAGAAAGTAATTCTCAAAATTCTACCATTAAACTATTATTTTTGTTTTCCAGGCAGTGAGGGGTACAACTGTAATTCCAGCACTTGGGACATGGATGCAGGAGAACCTCTATAAGTTCAAGGCAGCCTGCAATACCCAGCAAGACTCAACATCTATCTATTGTTCTGTCTGTCTGTCTGTCTGTCTGTCTGTCTGTCTATCTATCATTGTCACATTATCCATCCTTATCTTGTAAACTGTCTGAACTGAGAGAAATTTAGGGTCAGGGACTCCTTTGTAGATAAGGCTGACTTTGAGCTGAATAAGTAGTCCAGGCTGCCCTTGAACTTGCAACTCTCCTGCCTCAGCCTCCTGAGCGAGTGCAGGGGTTACAGGTGTGCACCGCCATGCCCAGACACTGTATGCTTAAAAACATCTCTAGATTGTTACCATACCTAAGCATACAGGAGAGCTTACATATGTACACAATAGCTTAGGGAGTCACAGGAAGTTTGTAACTGGTTAACCCAAGAAGAATGGCTAGTGAAATGCCAGGAGGACTGTGTGGAAATGAAAGCTCTCTCTCTCTTTTTTTTAAATTCCCCTAATATTGAATCTTTGGGGGGTGGGAGGCAAATATACAGACAAACTAAAATAATATTAGTTTGTCTAACAGGAAATCCTAGTATCTGCCACTTAAATTCTACTAACATTTTATAATACTTTATCAATCTTTCTGCCCAGCCATCTTATTTTTTGGTACATTCCAAAATAAACTGCATTAGCTCAACGGATGAAAGCCTCTGCCAGCAAGCTTCAGGGGCCGGAATGGAGGGGGGGGGGGGTTTGATCGCCCCGCCCCTGGGGCACGCTGAGACAGCAATTGAAACTGGGCTTGGTAGCACGTGCCTATAATCCCAGCTTTTGGGTGGCTGTAAACAGGTGGATCACTATGAATCTGATCTAGTAATGAGACCCTGAACACCCTGTAGACCCTTCCCTATAATACAATAAATAAATTGCAAACATAACGTCAATTACTCCAGAATTCCTCATCATGAACACCATTAACTAAATTTCATTTTTTAAAGTTTTGTGGTAGCAGGAATCAAATTCAGGACCTTGCATTTGACAGGCAGGTGCTGTGCTGCTGAGCTATATCCTGTTTAGCTATATGGTTTTGTTTTTCTTTTTGGCACCTTTCAAACTTTATTTTTATACCTTATAGATATTATATTATCATAAACACTTCTATAAATAAATCAAGTTTTGCTAGGCTTTTTATATATTTTTGGAATCTCCAACTTATAGTAATGATTTGCATTTGTACATAATTTATAAACTATAATAACATGAAACCAAAGACATTCTTTAAGTGCTAAGTTTCAGCATATAATTCTTTTAAAAAGGAAGTAATTTTTACATGGAGAAAGGTGACTACCACAGCTACCCGAGTAATGCCAGTTTTGGCCTTCACCCACGTTCCCAGTGGAAGGAGGGATGGACATCCAATTTCCTTACTCCTTAATTGCCCTGACACCATTATTCTTCATATTAAAATTTCAGGATGTAACATTTAACTGGGTCAAGGCATCTATTACATCCGTTATTTTTTACTCTTCAAACTCACCAAAATGTGATACACAATACTGCTCATGGCAGAATTTTAAGATGATTGCCCCAATTCCTGGCTTCCAATGAGCACATATTGAAAAATTCTCTCCTCTTTATGGACAGAATTTAAGACTATGAGGAGTTACCATCTTCCTGAAAAGAGAGATTATCTGACATGATTTTATTTAATTAGTTGAGTATTTAAAAAGAATGAAGGCTCTTCAAAGTCCGAGAACTGGTACCTAACGAACATTATGCCTGTCCTCCTAACAGGTAACAAGACAACAGGGATTTCAGTGTAGCAGCTACAAGTCTTGGAGGACATCAAGCGTTAGATATGATGACACTTTCAGGCTTTCGGATCACTGTCCATATATTATCATAATATTTGTAAATTATCTGCAAATGCAAATCATTACTATAAGCAGAGTCTACATCTGCGTCCTCCGAAGACCTCTTCCTTGAAGCACTTTGGTAATAAACAGGTGCTGTCTTTAAATCATCAATTTATGGCAATTTGTTATGCAGCAACTGACAATTAGTACACTCTGGCATTTCTCCTACAATTCGTATATCTGATAAATCTTAATTTTTCAGAGTTCATTTTTCAAGTAATTTCCCTTATTTTTTTCACAATTGACAAGAACGTTAATGATGCATCATCTTAACATTTTTCACCTTAACGTGGACTCATTTAATCTGTGACTTGAAATTCGCTGAAAAAATTTTTTCAATGTCGCTGGGCCTTTCTTGTCCTTCCTCCGCCTCAAGATGAGGCGAGCTTCGCAGGCAAAGAGCAGAATGCTGGACTACCCTTTGATTTTATTTCTCAAGACAGCAGCTTCCATGCTCAAGTCAGGCTCTGCAGGGTTGTGGGGGGCTGCAGTTCAGTGGCAGCGCAGGCAGTTTTCCCAAGTCCTAAAGTATCTGGCGGAAGTTTCCACGTTGCGTTAGACACCACCAAGCTCCCAAGCTTTTGAGCTCCCGAGGCACTGCATCTTTACACCAGGCCCTGCCACCAGACAGCTCACATAGGTCTGACAGATTACACTTTCTGCTCCAGCCATCTATGTCCCACTTGTTCCGCAGCTCAGTCCTTTCCACCCGGAGCAGAGCATGCCTCTCCGCACACTTAGCCCCAGTATACAACTGGAAACTCTATTTAGCTATATGTATACACTAAATTTCAATTTTTTGTTTACTGTTTTCTCTGTGAATGAAATACATACATCTATAAGGGGCCCCTGGCTGAGTTTTGAGAAGGGATATACTTTAATAACCCAAGGCCTGCCACAGAACATGCTGTACAGAACATTTCACCACCCCAGACAACGGAAGACTTACTTTGGATTATATTACTCTGAGCATGTTCTAGATTTTACACTATGCTCTCTAAACAATTAAGTTAATCTAAGCCGGGCGTGGTGGCGCATGCTTGTAATCCCAGCACTCGGGAGGCTGAGGCAGGAGGATTGTTGTGAGTTCGAGACCAGCCTGAGCGACAAAGTGAGCTTAAAGCCAGCCTGAACTGCATAGCGAGATCCTGTCTCAAAAAGACGAAAAAAAAAAAAAAAAGACAAAAAAAAAAAATTAAGTTAATCGTTTTGTTTGGTTTGTTGAGACAGAGTCATGCTATGTCATTCAGGCTGGCCTTAAATTCACAACATAGCCCAGGCTGTCCTTGAACTTGTGATTGTCTTGCTTCAGCCTCCCTAGTGCTGGGATACAGATTTGCGTCACACCTGGGATTAGACATTTCAAACATTCAAACACTTTCATAGTGGGAGGCCATCACATCTAAATTTGATGAGAAAGAAAGTAAACACAGGGGTGACAGATAACAAGGAAGTCGTGGTGTCAATGGAAACAGAGAACTCACAGAAGTCAGAGTTGTAGATAGTGTTAGCAGAAAACTTAGCAGAATGAAATGTTTTGGTTATACAGTGGAATGTGGAAATGGAGTTTTCAAAAGTAATCACTAAGATTCAGGTATAAGGTTTCTCTAGTAAGGAATAGTTAGGATGAATAGAATTAGCCTTCACCTTATCAAACCCTCACAAGTGCAAATTGTACTTTTCCTTCCTATTATTTATCATAGCTACAGTTAAGCAATATACACATTTCTCACATTCCCAGGTGGGGGCCCCAAATCCTTGGCTGCTCAAGTCATTTAAGATGGTGTATTATTTGCATATAATCCGTGCACAGGTTGGCATGTTTTAAGTCATCTCTAGATTATAATAGTGCCAATTATATAGCATAATGTACATGCTATGTAAGTAATTATACGATTTTGTTTAGGGAATGATGAGGAAAATTCATTATACACTCTCATTTTTTTCCAAATGTTTTGTTCTTTCTCTTTTTCCCAACTATTTTGTACCCGTAATTGGTGGGAGTCACAGATGTGGAAACCACAGAAATGGAGAGCCATCTGTATTTGATTATTTAATTATGATTAATATTTAGCTCCCTTCATAAGCTCCAGTTTTTTTTTTTTTGTTGTTGTTGTTTTTTTTTTTTTTGCAGAACTGGAGATTGAACTCAGGCCCTTGCTCTTGTCAGGGAAGCACTGATTCCACCGAGTCATCTCCCTGGTCCTATTATCATTATTATTTTCATGTTGTCTTGTTTCTGCCTTTATTTTTATTATTTGTTTTTGGTTTTCCTCTTTAACATAAAAAATAAATACAAGGAAAGATTTTAATTTACCTGACAAATTATTTATCTAATTACGAAAAGAAAAATAGTAATTTAACAGTGGAGAAACTTGGTAACCAAGTGATCAGAGTTAACAGCTTCTTCTTTTTTCTTTTTTTTTTTTTGATACAGCTTTTTATTGTAATTGGGATTGGCCTTGCACTCACTATGTAGCCCAAGCTGGCCTCAAACTCAAATTCATGGTGGTACTTCTGCTTCAGCCTCCCAAGTGCTGAGACTGCAGGTGTGTACCACCATCTCTCTTTTTTTTTTTGAGACAGGATCTTGCTATGCAGTTCAGGCTGGCCTTGAGCTTACTTTGCAGCCCAAACTGGCCTCAAACTCCACAATGATTGTCCCAAGTACTGGGATCACAGGCAAACGACACCATGCCTAGCACTAATGAGGTTTTTAATTCACACACACACACAAAAACCCAACTCATACACAACATATTTTGTCTTAACATATAACAGAGCTTTTAGTGATTCAGTTTTTTATTGAAAGGTCAGTCTGCATTTGGTGCACTTTTGCACCATTAATGCGATCTTTGCTGTTGCAAGCATGCTAGTAATTTATCAGTGCCGTGGCTTGGACTGCATGCCACAAGTTTACCACCACTGGTTTGGGGTATTCTAGAGCAATCTACCTTTGGGAAATCCAAATTTAATATTTATCCCTTGAATGCTGTTTTATAGATTATCAGACAGGATTTCTTGCCCAGAAATACTAATACTACATCTGTGCATTCATTCATTTAACAGTTTTTACTGGGTGCCTTCCCTGAGACTTTTTTTTTTTTCCTTTTTAAGACAGGGTTCCACTATGCAGTTCAGGCCCAGCCCAGGTGGGCCAGGAATTTACAGCTATCTTCCTGCCTCAGACTCCCAAATGCTGGGATTACAGGTGTGCGCCACCACACCCGGCCCTGTGTCAGTTCTTCCAGAAGAGTTTTTGGAAGCCTGGCATAAATGTACTAGCCGGAATGGGGGCGCGGGCCCGGGAACCTGCGGGCTTCCGCCAACAGAGGGCGCGCTCGCATCGGCCTTCGGGCAGGCCGGCTTCTAGGTCCCTCGCGCGCCCCCGCCCCCACGTCACGTGACGCAGCCGGAACCTGAGACGCCCGGCCGGAGCCGAGCTAGATTCGTTGCCGGTGGTCGCGGAGGCTGCTGCGAGTGCAGCTGCAGAGTTCCTTCCGGAGGATCGGGGAGCTGAGGTGTTGATGCTCCCTGCTCCGCGCCAGATCGGCTCCTGTGACCGTCGTCCCGTTCGGCGCTGCCGTCGCCCCGAGCGTGTATATGCGCGCTTCCGTGCGGAGAGGCGCCGGTGACCATGTAGGGGGGCGGCGGGAGGAAGCGCGGGTGCCGACGACGCCGTCGACGCCCGCCGCGGGGGCGGCTGGGGCCGCGGGCCGCGGTGCGGACGCGACCTCCGCCTGGGGCCTGGCCCGCAGCGCCGCAAGTCTCGCCGCGTCTCGCGAGAGTCGAAGTTGCAGGAACATGGCGACGTCTAATCTGCTAAAGGTAAGACCCTCACGCCCGCCTGGATTTTCACCCGGGGACGCCGGGCGTCACGGCTCGGGAAGGCCCCGGCCCGGGCTCCGCGGCGGAGAGCGAGCGGGTGCTGTGCAGGCACGCTGGGGAGGCCGCCGAGGCGGCTGCGGGCCCGGGCGCAGTCACTGGCCTGGTGGTCCCGGGCTCGGCTGCTCGGGCGGCGGGGGCGGCGCCTGCCGGGGACGCCGGCCCGGCTGACGAGCGGCGCTGGCGCCTGGGGTCCGTCGCCCCAGGCGGGCGGGGAGACGTTCCAGCAGACGACGCCTAGCAGGTTGCAGCGCCCGGCCCGGCGCCTCCGGCGCCCGTCGCGCCCCGCGCGCCCCAGACGCCCGCGGCCCGGCTCGCTCCCCTCGCTTCGCGTCGCCCCCTTTATTCCCGAGAAGCTGTTCCTCACCCGGCTCCTGCCCTGGGACCCGCGTCGTGTAGGGGCCCGCCGGGTGGGGAGGGGAAAGTTCTTGTCGTGGAAGACGTAAAGTTGGCGTCTGGAGCCTGGGAGGTCCAGGCCGGGGGGCAGATTTTCCGCCCAGATTTTCCCGAGCTTGGGGATTGGGAGGTGCGGAGTGTCTGTCCTTCTGGACGTAGTCGGAACCCTGCTAACTGAAATAGATAGGGGTAGGGAGCACCCGCGCGGAATGTAAATACAAGGGGTGGATTGCCTCTCCCTCGGACCCAGCATTATGTCTTCAGGTGATGTGGATAAGTAGTAGAAAATATACAGGAATCTCTCTTGTTTTTAAGCAAACTATTTATGTTACCTGCCTAATACTGTGTGTGGTAAATCGAAGACCAAATTTTGCTGAGAGGAATGTGTAGTGTTTTTTAAAGGGAATAGAAGTGCCGGCCTCGTAGCAGGCCTGTAATCCCAGCACTCGGACGGGAGGCTGAGGTAGGAGGACCGCCTTGAGTTCGAAGCCAGCCTGGGCTACATAAGCGATTTGAAGGCCAGCCTACAGGCTGCATAGTGAGCCCTTGTTTCAAAAAGCGGGGCGGCGCAGGTCTAGGATAGAGTCCCCGAACTTTCACCATCTATTTATTAGCTGTTTGACTTTAAGCATGCTTAGTCTTAACTCGTTTGACTTTTCTCTGTCTTGTGTTGTCTTTTCTTTTGGTACCTGGGATCCAGCTTGGGATCTTTCACTTGCCAAGCAGGCACTCATGGCTCTGAACTATCTCCCCAGCCCCATAGAGGCTTAATCCCAGCTTTTATGTGTTGGCTTTCTTATTAGTAAAATGAAATTATCAATAACTCCTGTTTTGAGGAGCCATTGTGATGATAAATGTAAAAACACTTTAAACACTTTGGTCCCTAGTTAGTATGACATAAAAGATTAAAACTGCTGTCCCAGTACTGCCCCCGCACCCCCCTTCTTATGGATTGGATCAAGGACCTTCACACTGAGAGCTGCATCTCCAACCCTGGATACCTATTTGTTTGTTTTACTTTTTGAGACAGGGTCTCTCTATGTGCAATAGCTCAAGTTGTCCTCCCTCTCCTGCCTCAGCCTCACAAATGCTATGCCCAATGCCACACAAAATTGAGGAGTCAAGCATGATGGCACACCACTGTAATCCCAGCACTTGGAAGGCTGATTCAGAAGGATGTCTGAGTTCAAGGGTATTTTGCAATTAGTACATAGTAACACTATTTCAAAAAACTCCCAAAATAACTATCATAATAATTGGATTCTTGATTCTTTGTGAAATTCTCACTTATAAGGTGTTCTCTAAAATTCTGTTTGAGAAGAGCAAGTCATTATTCTCCACACAGAGCCTCACAAGGGATTTTTGGAGGAGATGTAAGACTAAAGCTATTTTAATGTCGTGGTAGTTATCTTATAGAGATTATGACCTGCATCTACAATGTAAGTTTAGGATGTAATTCTGTAGAATTAAACTGACAGTCTCAGTGTATAAAAAAAGAGCTTATAAAAAGGATTAAAAAGGTACTATAATTTTGATAAAGTAAGATGATAATACAGTGGGAAAAAAAGTCAGTCACACTAGTATAAACTTGAAGACAAATGCCAAAAATACATAGGGAATTTTTTTTTTTTTGGTGGAACCGGGGATTAAACTCAGGCCTTTACACTTGCCAGGGAAGCACTTATTCTACTGAACCATCTCCCCCCGGGAAAATTTTAATACAGTTATACTTTTTAATGTTGACTTTGGGAAAAGGAGTTTTGAAATGAATATTATATAGTGTGATTTTATTTTTAAAATGTTACCTATTTAATTACTTAGTGTTTTGAGACAGGGTCTCACACTGTATTTTAGGCTGGCCTTGAACTCACTGTAACCCAGGTGTCACCCAGAACCTGCTTCTCAGTGTCTCGCCAACTAAAAAGGATTGCTCACCTCTTGCTCTGGAGTTGCATTCCAGGTACTCCAAATCCTGAACAGAGAACTGAACAAAACAATCAAAAAGTAGTAGCCAAGTTTATTGAGGAAAATAAAAGTGAGTTGGGGAGACACTGGCTCTGCAGAGATTGAAAGAGGAAAAGACCAGATAGGCAGACACTGCAGAAGCATGGTGTGCTGTCAGGAAGATCCCGACAGAGAGCTCTGCATGGCTGGCTTTTGTGCTGTTCACAGCTCAAGGAAACCCATGAGAGTCTGTAAGTCTTGTAACCTGTTCAAGCTCGCAGCAGAAGTGCATGTGCAGGATTTGGTAACTGTTGTACACACATGTTCCAGGATCTTTGTAATTATCAGGTCACGTACACTTCCTCAGCCTGCTTTGCCACCCCCTAATCTTCTTTCTTATTTCCCCCCTGAGAGACACAGATTTCCCTAAGTCTGTGTGGGGTGCTGAGAGAGAGGTTTCTGTCTTACAGCCTCTTCAAACTGGCCAGTTAGGCCCTACCTTCTGGGGTTACATCCTCTCCTACTACATTAGGGAGGTGGGCTCATTGGCTAGGTTGAAGAAAGAAACCTTCCAGGAAAGGAGAAAAGACCATTTGCCTTCATTATTGGTCCAAATATGAGGAGCTGGTCAGATTTTCATGTTTCCTGTAGTGGTACTGAGTCTTGCTTTTGGAAGAGAAATCTCAAGTCTCCAGAGGCTCACAGGAATAGATTTTTCATTTTGGGTGAGCTTGGTCTCGAAATAGTAACTTGTCTGTGTCCACATAAGCTGAAGGCCGTATGCACCTCTCTTGATTCTTCCTAGCAAGGGAGCAGGACACTGTGGGACAACGAGAAACTCATGGTTAAACATTTGGCCTTCAAAATGACACATCAGGGAGTAAGGAATCTCCACCGAGGGATCCCCTCAATGCTAACTGTGGCTGTCTGTCTAGATAAGACAAAACAAGCTGCCCCTATATCAATAAGGAGGTGAATCGTCTCACTCATGACATCACAGTGTACCCAGATTCCTTGGAGGACAGGGTAAATTTGCGGCATTGCAGGGGCCCCTCCAGTCATCAGAGCAGGAGATGGGAGTTCCAGCTGGCCTTGCATGTCTCTGGGAATGAGCACAGTCAAACCTCCAGTGCCACAGGTCTGGCACATCACCTGCCTTATGTGTGGAGCAGGGCCCAGGTGGAAGCATGGTACAGCACTGTGCCCAGTGCCCAGGGCTGTTGCACGTGAGACAGTTTTCCCGGGTGTTTGGGTTTTTCCTTAGGTGACCTGAGTGGGTTTAAAGTATTACCAACTGCATTAGCTATGTTTTGTCTTCCTCTGGGTGCCAGTTGTTGGACATAGAAAAAGCTGTGTCTGGCAGTTGGGCCGTAGGTGTCTGTGGTCCCGTCTGAAGTTTTATAGATTATGCCTGCTGTCTGGAGCTGACTGACAGATCAAATCTTGTCCCATTGGCCTCTCCCTCCCTGAAAGATGAACCTATGTATGAACACTATGTAATAACCCTTGCAAGGTGGTTGCCTTTCCTTTTTAAAGCATGTTGTTCATTTGCATAGCTCCTAGCCTTTTATACATCTTTATATCCCAGAGACCCTCGTGGAGATTGCAGGACAGGCTGTCCTTAGTTTTTGAGCCTTTAAGAGTCATAGAAGTCTGAGCATAAAGAATTTCATTCCACCTTTTATGGTTTTTTTTTGCATGGAACTGGCCAAGCAGTGCACAAAAGAGATCCTACAGGGGGTGTCTCTATATTTGGACTCATTATGGAGGAGGGGCTGAAGCCACTTCTAGGCCTAACCTGTGCTTAAACTCCTAGGAAGGGGGACACGTCCCCAAGCAAAGTTCCCTAAGCCACCTGGTTGAACCCCTTCATGGTTCTCCTTGCATTGTTGTCTGAGTCACTTGACAGCTTAGCTGGTATTTTGAGTTCCTTGACTCTACTTAGCCACAAGTCATGTGGGAAAACTTTTTTTTTTTTTTTTTTTTTTTTTTGCGGAACCAGGGGTTGAACTCGGGCCCTTGCATTTACCAGGGAAGCGCTTAAGCGCTTATTCCTGAGCCATCTCCCCAGCCCCTAAGGTTGTTTTTGTTTTTTACTATTACTTTAATTAGATTTTAAAATCTTAAATGTTGTTCTCTTCAGGCACTGGGCATAGGTCTTTAACTTAATATGGATTTAAAAACAGAAGCACAAGAGTCAGGGAAGCACAAAAGCCTCAGGCAGGCTCTTGGACCATAGGAGAATGCAGTGTTGCTGGTGCTTGCTTCTGGCCAATGCCTTGGGCATTTTGATTTTGAGACACTTTCTTACTATATAGTTTAGGCTGGTCTTGATTCAGAATGTAGCCAAGGCTGGTCTCAAATTTTTGATCCTTCTGCCTCAGCCTCCCAAGTACTGTGATTATAGGTGTGTGAGCCACCATGCTCACGTCCTTGAGCATTTAAAAATGGACAAGGGGGGCCAGGGAGATGGCTGGGGCCAGGAAGATGCCTTAGTGGAATAAGCGCTTCCCTGGCAAGCACAAGGGCCTGAGTTCAATCTCTGGTCTCCCCCCCCCCCAAAAAAAGGACAAGGGCCACTATACCAGTTAAAAGAATTCAAAAAGAGGTTTCTCACTCTTGTTCTTCAAAATTAGAGGCTTAACTTATAAGGCCAGTTAGTAAAAAAGAAAAAGATGGAGACAGTTGACATGTCTAGTTACATGATTCCAGGCAGGCTCTAAACCTGCTTATTGGGCCACCCTAGCCAGGGGCACAGGGCACATCCCCAAGCAGAGTTCTCTTTGGAGATAGTCGTAGCATACCGTCATTAATCCCAACATCACATGAATGTGTAAAGAAGCACCAAGGATAGAATTCCAATTTTGTTGTTGTTGTTTTTGTGGAACTGGGGATTGAATTCAAGCCCTTGCACTTGCCAGGGAAGTGCTTATCCCACTAAGCCATATCCCCGGCCTCTAGTCAGTACTTTTTGATGTGCAACCAGATAGGATGGGATTACCCATAATCCCAGCTCTACGGCTGAGGTAGGAGAATTGCTCTAGATTTAAGACTAGACTAGGCTGCATAAGTGAGTTCAAGGCCAGCCTGGATTATGTAGTGAGACCCTGTCTTGGTTACTTTTCTCTTGTTGCTGAGACAAAATACCTGATGCCCAAAATTAAGGAAACCTCCACAGTGTGTGGACAAGATGTAGTGAAGACTGTCATGGTAAATCTATAACAAAGTGTGTGGAGGTTTCAGTCATACTCAGCTGGCTCCAAAGCACACTGGTACATGGCAGAGGGCAGCAGCAGTTCATGGTGGTGGAGAACAGTAAAAGGGCAAGAGCAAAACGGGGCAGTAGCAACCACAGAGAGCAAGTCTGTCTCCCTTACTTTGCATTCAGGCTCTCTGTCCCATGCTGGGTGTAGCGCTCACACTCATAATCCCAGAACGGGATCATGACTTTATCACAAACTCTAGAAGTCCACCCCATAACTGTATCAGGCTTTGGGTGAACAAGTACACACAAACCATAACAGATCCTTTCACAAAACAGCACAAACTTTTCATTTTTTGCATTTTTTAATAAGGGTCTTCAGGGTCTCAGTATGTAGATCGGATTTGTAGTGATCCTCCTGTTTACAGCCTCCCAAGTGCTGGGATTATAGGTGCATGTTGCCACACCCAGACTCAGTCACCATCTCAGCGTGCTCTTAGGGCTGGGCCAGCACGCCAGACCACAGGATCAAACTCTGGGTCCCAGAGTCTGCCTAAGTAGGAGCTTTAATCCGCTATTTGGCCAGCGCAAACAAACTTTCTTGATTACTTGAGTTCTAGATTACTTGATGTGAAATGTATATATCAGAAACCATTGTATGTGTATGTATATGTATATATGTATGTATGTATGTATATAAATTTGCTTGTGGCAGTTGTATTCTGTTTAAAGCAAATAGACTATTGTTGAAGCTTGGAAAACGTTTGGGCAGATGTACATGCAGATTTGTGTAGGTTTTTTTTTTTTTTTCTGAAACTGGGGATTGAACTCAGGCCCTTTCACTTGCCAGGGAAGCACTTACTCCACTGAGCCATCTCTTGCCCCTGTGTAGTGTATTTTGACTTACACAGTTTTTAGCTATTTAGAAGTTTATATCTCCAAAAAATCTTTATATATTGCTACTTTATTTTTTATAGAATATATCAAGAACATTGATAGGACTCTGATACTACAATTTCATCTGTAATTTTAGATTACTTCTAACAAGTAAATGTACTTGTTCCTTTTATAGTTATAATCTAGCCCTCTGGGCTGGGAGTATAACTCAGCTGCATAAGGACCTGCCTAGCAAGGGTAAGGTCCTAAGTTTGATCCTTAGTACCAGAAAGGAAAAAGGCCTTTAGTGGTCATTTTATTTTCAATTTAATATCCTACATTAGACAGTTGTTTAGAAATCTTTTTGCAGAGCCTTACCTTCTTAATTTGTAGTATATCACCCATCTGTTTGGAGTACTTCTAATTCTCTTGGTCAACATCATGACTTTTTCAGGCTCTCCCTATATTATTACCATTTTCTACCTGTTTGTTCCACGGTCTTTTTTTTCTTCCAGGACTTGGTGGCATGTCCCCCTTTTTTTCAGTTTCCTTTTTACTTACATGCTATAAAAAAGTTTGTTTATCTTTGTATAAACCTTAGCAGTACTCCGCCTGTGTCTCACACTTGTGCCCCTTTCACTTTATTCACTGTCACAGTTCTTGGAAAAGCAACTCCCATGATAGGCAAGACCATTCATTTATACACACTAGATGTAGATGGGTAAGATAGTGATCCTGAGAAACATCAGTTTTTTTTTTGTTTGTTTGTTTGTTTTTTTTTTGTGGGACCAGGGTTTGAACTCAGGCCCTTGGTGCTTGCCAGGGAAGAGCTTATTTCAGTGAGCCATCTCCCCGATCCCCTGAAATTAGCAATGAAAAGTGGTAGGATTCTCACCCTGAGTAACTATATATGCTGATACCTGTGAACCAAGCAACAGCACTGAATTTAACAAAGTGTAGTAGAAGGGTCACACTCCAAATGCCTGCCGTTCTGGTCTTCTAAATATGTACTTCTTGTCATGACATACCAGCTATTACTATACTGCCCTTTTTTAAAGGATAGTAAATGAAAAATAAAACAAAAAAAGTCATAAGACAGTCATGCTACAATGCTACTATGCTATATATGGATGGATTTCTAAATATCTTTGTAAATATATGTAAGTGTTCATTCCTATTTTTTAAAATTTTTTTTCTTCATATTCTGTATGGGTTTGGAGTTTAGTTTCTCAATACTTGATGGAAAATACATGTTCCATGTTATGCCTATGGTGTGTGATGTTTAGACTTAGTGTGGGTAAACTGAGCTGCATATGTTGCAGGGTAATAATACTATCTTGGAGGGTTAACAACCTAGAAATTTGGAGAAAAAGAAAGACTGCAAGGTCAGCCAACATTTTGGCCCTAGTCTTTCAAGGTCAGTGAAGACTCAGGACATAGGAGAATTTGTAATGTAACATCATGAAACTCAGTAGTGCCCCAAATTTTCTGATCAAGGAGATTATGGGACCACAGAGGAATGCGATCTATGATGTATAGTGTGCCTCAGGAGAGTCACATGGAGAGAAAACTTTCTCTCAGGCTTCCACAGAAAGCAGTGGCCGTGACTCATCCACAAGGCTGATTCTGACAAGGGATCTACAGGGTGTGTTACAGGGTTACAGGATAAACCCTGAGGGTACCTGACTGACCTTATCTGATATAAAACTTACGTTTTTTGTTACATAGGTTTTGCTTTAAGTTGGTCTTAACCATCCAGCAGAAAAGTATAAAAAAAGAGGTATATAAAGTCAAATCATATTAATTTAATGAGCTGTGAATGGCTCAAATCAACAACTTCTGTGGATAACCCGCTTCTATTGTGGACTGCTAATCTGTGTTGGATTGTTTTATTTAAAATATATATATGTATTTATATATATTTTATAAATATGTGTATATTTACATATATAATTAGCTATCTGTGTTTTGAAAATCTGTAACATATGTATTGTTGTATGTTACCCTGTTTATGACATTTTTTCTCTTTGTTTTTGCTTGTGTTTTTCACTTTTCAAGTTAAAATACAAATAAATGAATTTTTAAAAAAAGAACATGGATGAAAAACCCTCAATAAAGTTCTGACAAACACAATGCAGCAAGCCAACAAGAAGATTATATAACATGACCAACTGGGATTCATCCCAGGGATGTAGGGATGCTTCAACATATTGAAAATCAATAAATGGAGTATACCACATTAACAGAAAAAAAAAAAAAAAAGACAAAAAAAATTACAGTCATATCAGTACATGCCAGAAAAGCATTTGGCAAAGTCTAACAACTATTTGTGATAAAAGCTTTACAGGAAAGCAGAACAGAAAGTCTTCATCTCAGTTTGATAAAAGCCATCCATGACAAGCCAACAAGTGAACTTCATACCAGGTGATCAAAACTGTAAAGCTTTCACTCTAAAATCAGGAGCAAGACAAAGTAGAAAAGAATTTAACAGTAATTTTATAAAATTAACAAAATTAATAGCGCTTTATGCTATAAAAGAAAAAAAAAAAGCAACTCCCACCTGCTGCCTTGTAGCTCTTCACTTTTTCCTTAATTTACTCCACCCCACTATGCTAAAGTCTTGGGAGTTCTAGCAATCTTCTGATTGCCACCTGAGAGACTTCTTTAATAACATCCTTATTTCTGATATTATTGCACACTTCCTCTGCTTTATGTTGTTGTTGTTGTTTTTTTTTTTTTTAACTATATGGTTTGGGCTGGCCTTGAACTCAGTGTGTAGCCCAGGCTGCTCTGGTGATCTTCCTGCCTCAGTCTTTGGAGTGCTGAATTCCCTCTTGTCCAAGTTTTTCATTGCCCTTCATCCCTTTCTCTCAATATAATTATTTCTCAGGCTTTAATATTCAGCCTTTTTCTGTATTTGTGCTTCATTATCTGGGACAGCCTAAACTCCAGTGATTTTACTATTTTTATCTCTCAATGCTGATCTGAGCTCTAGACCAAAACACAGTTCTGACCATATCCATGTCCTGCCTAGAAACCATTGACAGTTTGCACCCTTGGAGATGGTTCAGCTGGGTCATCTCCCTGGAGCTCACTGGGTCTCACAGTCTCACATTGCCCACCTGGCAGCTTCCATGGTCATTCACCAGCAGATGGAATGTCTCCTTGTTGATAGCTACCCGTCTCTCCTGTGATATCTAGAGAGAAAGATGAGGAAGGCGGTGTGCAGTCAAGCTCCAAGAGAGTCCAAACTTCAAACTGAAATGTGAAATAAAACTTTTCTTGGTGGAAATATTTATCCTTTGGGAGAAAAGAAAATAGAACTATAAAGCAGTGAGTCAAAGTGGAATTTACTTATTAAATAATTGTTTTAGACACCTATTACAGAGCCAAGGAAATGGCCCAGTGGTCTAAATGCCTGCCTAGCAAGCACAAGGACCCTGGTTTAATCCCTGGTACTGCATGCTAGAACTGCATGCCAAGCCAGCCACTAAAACCAGGTGTATGGTGTGTGCCTGTATCCTAGCACTGGAGGAGGCCGAGACAGGAAGATCACTATGAATCTGAGCTGCATAGTGAGACCCCGTAACAAACAAATAAATACAGTTATTACAAGGCACCATGAAGAGCACCATACAAAAATATGTATGGATATTAAAAATATCCTCTTTGGAAATTTACTGTACACCAAAAATGATTAAACAGTACTACTAATGGTGTACTTAAAAGCTATAATTTTCAGATATGTTACCAATTTTCTTCCCGGTCCCTCACGGATTGAAGAAATAATTTCTTGTGGGATTGTCAATGAAAATTTCACAGAAAGCCATTGGAGCAGATTTTGAAGACTGGGTATTCCTTTTGTAGGGTGATTAGGAGATAGTTTGGTAGGGATGCAGATTAGATGGCTTAGGTGGGTGGGTTAGGCGCCATCCTAAGAGGGCTGGCTATATGCAGTGCTGCAGCCTGGGGGTAGGGGAACTCTTTGCAGTGGTTGCCACAAAGTAGGTCAGAGTACAGGGAAAGAAAGTGCAAGTAGACTTGAAATACAGTGCTACAGATAATGGAGAATGTTTGAAAATGTATGAGGAGAGATTCTAACCCTCAACCTATTTTTGGCGCTTACTTGTGTATTATTTCTTTTATGTATATTCAAAATCTGACTTGTGGGATAGCATTGATGAGGGGTGTTTGTGTTAATGTTATGTTCACTGAAGCTGTAATGAGTCGTTAAGTCTCTGGAAAACAGATGTATTCTTTGAGCATTGGTGAATTCTAAAAAGATAAGTCTAATTAGATAGAGAAGAAGTAGGCAAATAAATGCTTGTCCTTATTTAACTTGCATTTCTTGGAAAAGAGGAACAGTATACATATAAGCAGATAAATATATAGTGTAAGTCAGATGGTGATAAATAACGTTGAGAAAAATAAGGAAATGAAGGAATGGCCTTGTTACTTTTGATAAGATGGTCAGGGAAGACCTTTGAAGGATACTGTTTGATGAAGGGCTTTTTTTTTTTTTTTTTGAGAGACAGGATCATACCATGAGCTCAGGCTGGCGTAGAATTCATTGCATAGCCCAAGATGGCTTGGAACCCACAGCAGTCCTCCTGCATCAGCCTCCAGACTACTAGGATTACAGGTGTATGTCACCATGTTTGAGGTAAATTCTTAAAATGGTTATGCGATAAAAAGCTCTGTAGGGCCAGTGAGATAGACCAGTGGACTAAGAGCCTGCTTAGGCAAGCACAGGGAAAGGTGTTTGATCCCTAGTACCACATGCCTCACCAGCCCTGCCCCCAGGCTCACTGAGTGGCCACCTGTAATTCTAGGGCAGGGGAGACGGGAAACAGGAAAATCACTGAGTCTGAGCTGCATGGTGAGACCCTGTACCAAATACATAAACAAAAATAAATAAAAAGCCTCTAAAAGCAGCAAGAAAGAAAATAATCTAGGCCAGTTTGTCAAGAAGTTAGAGAGTCTGGTGTGGTGACCTGTAGGAGTCCTTTCCAGGTTCTTGTCTCAGTCCAAGAAGTCAGTGTTTGTAATCCCAAAGATACAATATTGGAATCCCTTCAAGTTAATTCCAATCTACCATTCCCAGTGCAGCCCATGGCAAAAGTAAAGATACTAAAACATGTTTATAATTATTGGGAGCCAAGGGGCCCTAAGTCCAGCCATGAAGATGGCTTTCCGGAACAAAGAGGCTGACCCAGGGCTGTACCTCGGTTTTTTTCAGTGGAGGAGTGGCTTGAAGAGGACTGACTGAGAATTGTGGGAAGTAGGTGAGTACAGTGAGCTGAGCTAGATGGCCTACATTTACCTTTGCCATATGCAGAGAATGTAATTTGTATTATGCTATTGAGTTAGTATCTACTGTTTTGGGGGTCAGGTGCTTTAGCTCTGATGTAATCTTTCAAGCCCCAGGAAGTCATGGCCTCTGTCACGAGGCTGGATCCCAGCTGGCAGTGTGGAGCACTGGCTCTTCGTCCTGTCTGGATCCTGCTTACATTACAGAGCAGCAGATGTAGGTTACCAGGGAAACATGCATGTCACCTTTAAAGACTATCACTAGCACCTCAGCTAGACCAATATACATTGCTTAAGGTCAGTTGAAAGAATAAAGAGAAGTCCTAGCCAGCTCTGTACATATCAATACAAGGAATAAGGCCAGGCTAAGCCAAAGGTGAGACAATTGCTCTTCTTTTAAGGAGAGCTGCTTAGGTAGTCCTCCACAGTGGCCCACCATGCCTGGCTTGAGCTAGGACCTTTCTGTTGCAAGTGAGTAAGGCCTAAGCATGCTCTATGTGAGGTGCACATGGAAGAGGGGATGGCCCCTGCAGTTCACTGAGTCAGATCTGCTTGGCAAGCAGTAAGGGCACCATACCAAGAAGTAAGCGTTTGTAAGAAATGTGGTTGTGAGCTAGATAGTTCTTCTTAACGTGCCTGGTTAAACAGACAAGAATCCCAGTAAGAATCCAGCTTGTCAGATTTTCATGGGTTGGATAAGAATTCGTATTTTAAGATGTATGTTAAGAACATGAGCCCTAGGCTACTTCCTTCCCAGAGATGTAGTTGCATATCATATTCATGGCCTAGTTGTGGGGAAATGTTTTTGTTTTGTTTTTTGTATTTCAGTACAGGATTTGCAGGGTCTCACTACACAGAGCAGAGTGATCCTTTTGCCTCCTGAACACTGGGATTACAGGCATGTGCCACCATGCCCAATCTTAGCTGTCTTCAGCATGCCCCAGGGGTGGGGCTGGCACGTCATACTGGGGGATTGAACCCAGGTCTATGCACCTGCCTGAGCAGGCACTTTAGTCTGCTGAGCTATCTGTCTGGCCTGGGAAAATTTGTTTGAATGAGAAAACATAGGAATGGGAGTAGAGGACTAAATCACCTTTGTGATAAGTGTAGGTAGGAGAGTCTCCTGTGACCTGAAAAAACAAATGTCTACTCACCTACCTTTATCTGGAGATGTACTATGTTGTTGTTTTTTTTTTCATATTTTATATTAATTAAAGGACAGTGACATTTTAGGATTGAGAGATCAGTCACTTATCACTGGGTTAGAAGAGAGGAAGTTTGGAGTATTAGAAAACATGAGGGCCAGGGATATAGCCCAGTGGCATAAGCACATGCCTGGCAAGCACAAGTTTCTGAGTTTGATCCCTGGTACCACAAAAAAAAAAAGCAGGAAGAGTACATTAGAAGAGCTGGGTAAATGGCTTAGCAGAAAAAGTGCTTCCCTGGCAAGCACAAGGGCCTGAGTTCAATCCCTGGTTCTGCCAAAAAAAAAAAAAAAAACATTAGAGTGGGGTGTGGTGGTGCACATTTGTAATCCCAGCATTCGGGAGGCAGAGGCAGGAGACTGAATTTGAGGCCAGCTAGGACTATTAAGTGAGCTCAAAGCCAGCCTGAACTGCATAGTGAAACCCTGTCTCAAAAGGTCTCTCTATACCTACCTCCCTCTCTTCCTCCTTCTCTCCCTCTCGCTAGCTAGTGCTTTCTCTCTCTCGCTCGCTCTCTGTCTCTGTCTCTCTCTCTCTCTGTCTCTCTCTCTCTCTCTCTCTCTGTCTCTCTCTCTCTCTCTCTCTCTCTCTCTCTCTCTCACACACACACACACACACACGTACACTGTTCAAAAGGTGTGGGGAAGAATATTATTTTAGTTAGAACAGAAATTTTTTTTCCCAAATGCTGCTTTTAATTGTGTTCTATTGTATTTTCTTTCCTTGTCAGATAATATTTTGGCCCTAGCTTTCTATTTTTTTTTAAAACTTTATTTTAAAGTCCTGTTAAGCTGGTGGTGTATCTCAGCTGTAGAGCATTTGCCTAGCTAGCTGACATACATGAGTTTCTTGGTTTGACCTCTAGCATAGCAGGAAAAAAAAGTTAAATAACATTTAAAAAAGAAAATACTACTTTGTCTGATTTTAAATTTCAATCTCACAGCTATATCAAAACATTCTGTTGAGAGACAAATATCAATGAGATAGTTTCAAAGCTGATTAATAGGACATTTTCAATAATTAATACATTTTACATTGTTATCTTCTTAGTGGTTATCCATTGTACAAGAAGCAGACAGGATATCCTGTCCAAACACTATTACTAATCTTTCTTCTCATAGAATTAAGCGAAAGTAGCTGTATATCTATCCTAAACTATTCTGTATATACAAATACAAAATAGTTCCTCCTTTGTATCCCCTTTTTTTGTTTAGTCCTGTTTGAGATGGATATTCTGTTGGCATTTAAATACTACTGTTGCTTGAATTCAGCAAAACACTTCAACACAGTCCAGCAGTACACAGTAGTAATGGGTTATCCACAGAATTTGTTGACTAGAGCCTTTTACAGCTCAGCATATTAATATGGCTTTACTTTATATGCCTCCTTTTTATACTTTTCTGCTGGATGGTTAAGACCAAGATAAAGCAAGACCTATATAACAAGAAATGTAACTTTTGTATCTGATAAGGTCAGTCAAGTCCTCTCAAAGTTTATCCTGTAACCCTGTACTGCACCTTGTCTGTCCTTTGTCAGTGTCAGCCATGTGGATGAGTTATGGCAATTGCTTGACCAGTTTGCTCTCTGTGAAAGCCTGAGAGAAAGTTTTCTCTCCCTGTGACTCTCCTTAGGCACACTATATATCATCGATCACATTCCTCTGTGGCTCCATAATCTCTTTGATCAGAAAATTTGGGGCACAAATGAGTTACATGATGTTAACAACATTTCTTTTACCAGCTCAAAATCTTGACTGTATGTGTAGAGAGAAATGGAAGAAGACATTTTTTTTTAGATTGTTTGGGAAATGCTCTGAGGTGGCCTTGGAATTGAAACCTGAGCATTCTGTATTCTAAGGCAGAAGTCTAGCGGTCCTCTGATGAGAGACCCTTGTCAAAACCTTAGCATGGCTGGAAATGGTGAGAATTGCCACATTTCAATTACTGTAGCTTTGTGGTTCTTTTGTTAATGAGGATTGGCAAATATAATTTTAAAATCACATAACTGAGAGCACTGGTGGCTTATTAACAATATGGGAAGGCATTGATTAAATATCTGCCTCATAGTTTACATGAAAGATCTAAACCATGCAAATCATATTTCTTTTGTGAAGTTGTCAGAGTTGAGGGTAAATTATTGTTATTTTGTGACCTTGCACTTGCCAGGCAAGCACTTGTTCAACTGAGCTATCTCCCAGGCCCAAAGAGTTTAAATATCTTGTTCAAGGTCACATACCTGGCAAGTGACTTATTCTAGCCTTATAAAGTCTACTTTATGAACATTTTATATATATATATGCTTTTCTTTTTTCTCATTATCTTACAGTTTCATCATTCATTGGCCATATGAATTTATTTTAATAGTGTCCCGTTAAGCTTCTTGTTTTTCATTCATTTTTATAGGTGATTTTTCTGTAAGAATATTTGCGTCAATAGCTATAGGCTGCCCCCATTCAAAAAATACTTTATTAAATACATTAAAACTTGTTACTGTTAAACTGTTGTTCTTAGCTTGACTGATTTCCTACTTTTTTTTTTTTTTTTTTGGCGGAACCAGGGATTGAACTCAGGCCTTTGTGCTTGCCAGGGAGGTGCTTATTCCACTGAGCCATCTCCCCGGCCTGATTTCCTACTTTTTGGCACACAAAAGGCTTTTCAGGATCATCTCTCTTCCAACCTGGAATTAACATTCTTCCCTGAGGATCTTATTTTTGGGTGGAGTCTGGTATTACAAAACCAAGATGTGGATCTTGCTATGTTCATTGCTAGCTACTGAGGTGTTGGCCCTTCCAGGCCCTCTCAGTTAATGGAGGTAGGGGCATACACACATACACACACACACACACACACACACATCTATGCTTTTGTTTTGAGGTGGGGGGTCTCACTATGTAGCTCAGTCTGGCCTTGAACCTGCTAGGTAGCCTAGGTTGGCTTCGAACTTTTGACCATCCTCCTATCTCAGCCTCCTGAGTTCTGGGACTACGGGTTATGTGCCAGCCACGATGCCCAGCCCACACTGCTTACTCATTTTTGTGTCTTATCAGAAATCGTGAATTTATCCTGAACTTCTCAATTCCAGTCTAATACAGGGTTTACTTTGTCTTCCTCTTTTCCCATATATTCAATACATAGTTCATTTTTTGTGTGTGTAGGTCTTGCTACATAGTCCATAGTCCAGGCCAGCCTTGCACTTGCTGTGCAGCTCAGGCTGAATTCTTAATTTGTTTGATACAGGGTCTCACTATGCAGACAGTTTAGAATTGTAGTGATCTTCCTGCCTCAGCCTTCCTAGTGCTGGGAGTATAGATTTGCACCACCGTGTCCAGTTTCAGGGCTGATGTGGTGTGCCTGGGGATCTAGGTCCAGCACAGCATGCAGTATCAGTACTTGGGATGGAACTTGGGACCAGGCAGGTGCTTATGCCTCCAAGATATCTCCCAGACCCTTTGTTTTTTGAGACAGGGTCTCACTTTATAATGTAGGCTGGCTTTGAATTCATCCTTTATCCCATGCTGGCCTTAAATTTGCAATGGTCCTGTATCTTTAGCCACCCGCTTGCTGGGATTAGCCCATGCTGGCACCAGGCTAGTCTTGAATTTAAGATTCTCATGTCTCAGACTCCTTTATTTATTTATTTATTTATTTTTTTTGTCTTTTTGAGACAGGGTCTCAGTATGCAGTTCAGGCTGGCCTTAAGCTCACTTTGTAGCTCAGGCTGGTCTTGAACTCACAACAATCCTCCTGTCTCAGCCTCCGAGTGCTGGGATTACAGGAATATGCCACCACACCTGGCTCTCAGACTCCTAAATGTTGGGATTACAAATTATGCCATCATGCTTGGCTTGTATCCTTTTTTGGGAGGGGGAAAAAAAAACCTTGTAGTTTGGTCTTATTCTTTATGTAGCCATAAAATTAATTGTAAATTCCTTAAGCTTACAATTTTTCAAAATTGAGAAAATAGGTTTATTAATTAAGCCAAAAACTCCTCATAATTTAAATGAACAACATTAACATGGCTGTTTCGAATGTTAATTTTATTGAAATATGGCCTATATTCAGAAATGCATGCAAATCATAAAGGTAGAATTGTTTATGTGGTTTTTATTTGTACTGGGGATGGATTGTTGAATCCAGGGCCTTGTGCATGCTGGATAGGTGCTCTAGCATTAAATTACATACCCTCAGACCTTTTTATACCTTTACTTTGAAGCCCAATATGGTGGCATGTGTCTGTAATCCCAGCATTTGGGACCCTGAGGCAGGAGGATCATGGTAAATTCAAGACCAGCTTGGACTACCTAGTGAGACCCTTTCTCAAAAAACAAATTAAAAACAAATTTACATTGCCACAAGATCTTGTTAAGTTGCCCAGGCTGTTCTCACTCTTTCAATCCTCCTTCCGCAATCCCCGCTGCCCCCATCCCCCATTTCTGCAGTGCTGGGATTGCAGCCGTGCACCACATGCCCAGCATTTATCAGTGCTGCTTTTGATAAGCACTTGACTCATTTCAGTCATTGCAGGCTTTTAAGATGGTGTGAACTTGTAGAAGTGTTTCAGTTAGCAGTATGTATGCAGGGGGCTTGAGGGTTACCTCAGTTGTTTAAGGCCTTCTTGGGCAAACCCAGTCAGGTCCAGGGAATCATGGTTTGATCCCCAGCACCACATGCCTTACCAGACCCACCCTCAAGGTAACCTGAGCCAGCCCCCTCCCCCAAAAAAATCCTTCAATTAAAAAAAAGAAATATTTATTCAGTCTGCCTGCCAAATAGCTCAGCGGATTAAAGTGCCTGCTCAGGTAGACACAGTGGCCAGGCATTCGATCCCCAGCATGCCACACTGGCCTTGTTCCTGGGGCACACTGAGACAGCAGTTGAGATTAGGTGTGGTGGCTTGTACCTGTAATCCCATCTCTTTGGGAGGCAGAACACAGGCAGATAACTATGAGTCTGGTCTACGTAGTAGAGACCTTGTGGACCCTATCTCTAAAACACAGAAAAAGAAAGAAAGAAAAGAGAAAAGAAAGAGAATGCAGTTTAGTTGAAAGTATATCTGTTAACAGACTTGGACCTCAAAGCTCTATTCTTTTTGTCTGTCGGGAAAAGACCAAGATAAATTGAGTAATGAAGGAGACTTTTATTTGGCCAAGAATAAAAGTGGTAAAATAAAAGAAGTGAGATAAACCTCCAGAACCTTTTAATTTAATTAATTAATTTGGTACTAGGAATCGAATATAGGACCTTGCACTTTTAGCACTTAACAGGATTGCCATCACTGGTAGGGTAAAAGAAATGAGGAAGAGGAATAGGCTTAATAAAGACGATGCACAAATATGTCCTTTCTGGGAACCAATGAAGTGTTACCAGGAATTGGAGCAGTGCCTTTCCACTCCTTTTATGGTTCTTTTCTGGTTGTCATTATTGCAGTTGTCAAGTGTCATGGCCCGAAAGGAGGGTGTCTTTGAGCATGTGGATGGCATTACAGTGAAGTTGGAGATTGTCTAATGAGTACTGCACTAGGCAGCCACCTGAGATTAGCCAGTGTTTGCCAGCTCACCTGAATGGGACCTCTGGATGATAGGAATCCTGTTCTCGAAGATAAGATTAAGAAGGAGCAGAAATTTAAGATTAGGACTAGGTAGCATATGGTGTGCATATGTTTAGCTTTCATAGATAATGCTAAATAGTTTTCTAACATGGCTATACCAGTATACTCTTAATCAACTGGATGGGTTTTGCTGTATTTCCCAAACATTTGGTGTTATCATCCTTTTCTATTTTAGCCTTTTTGGTGGTATATAGTAGTATTTCATTGTGGTTTTAAAAATGTATTTCTCTGTTAATTAATGGGGATGATTTGGTATCTTTTAGCATGTTTGGTGAAACATCTTGTTTTTTTTTTTTTTAGTGTCTCACTATGCAGCTCAGACTCCTGCTTTCAGCCTCCCCAATGCTGGGATTCCAGGCATGCATCACTACGCCCAGACTCTGGCTGGCTCAGCCCACCCTAGGGCAGGGCTGGCATAGCATATGATGTGGAAGGTTGAACTATAGTCCCTGTGCTTGTCTCTGCTTGCCTAAGTAGGTGCTTTAGTCCACTAAGCTGTCTTGCAGGCCCCCTGTTTAAGTCTTTTGGCAGTTGTCTTTTTTTTCTTTCCTTTTTTGTTTTAAAAGAATCCTTAATATATTCTGGATAAAAGGCTTTTTTGGACATATGTATGTATTGGAAATATCTTCTCATACTCTGTAAGATGCTTTTTCATTCTTTAAATAGTGTCTTTTTTTTTTTTTTTTTTTTCAGAATTGGGAATTGAACTCAGGCCCTTGTGCTTGCCAGGGAAGTGCTTATTCCACTGAGCGATCTCCCTGCCCCTTAATGGTGTCTTTTAATGAACTAAAGTTCTTAATTTTAATACAGTTTATCAGACATTTTTCTTTGTGGTTAGTGCTTGGTTACAGGGTCATACAAATTCATTCTGACTCTACTTGTATAAATAACTTCCTGGATTTTGTCAAAACAAAAACAAATTTAGTTTTATAGTTTTATCGCAAGACAGAGTCCAAGAAGTTCTCCCAAAAAGATATGGGGACCTTAGCTCACCTCCTGCAATACATTCTTCACCTCTGACCGTAGAAATGGCATTTAGCACCCATCAGTGTGGGCATAGGCAAATTTATGATCAGAGCTAGGAAGTAAGAGGGAATAGAGAAGGGATGTTTGAGGAGCTGGAGGGGGAGCTGAAGGCTTCTGTTGAAGAGTATCAGATTCCCCTTCACAAACAGGGTGAGACTAGTTGTGTGGATTAGCTGAGGCAGGCCAAGGTTTACTTGAGCATTATGTCAGTTCTGGGCTAGCAGCATGGCTCAGGGAGAAGCCCTTATTCCTCCTCCAGGGGGTAGTTTAGTCTACCTGAGATGATTTTCTGCTGGGGCAGTCTCAACCTTGTGAAGACTGCTGGAATCTTTCTTTGGTGACAGTAGGTTTAGGGCAATGACTAGAAACTTCTGAGTACTCTTTGGTGGTTGAATGTTCCTATGAACTCAACTGGATATCTTCAGTTTTGAAGGATGAGAAAGGTTTTGTAAGTTTAGGGCCAACCTTGTCTGGCTGACTTTTAGACTTAGACCTAATACTCCTTAAATGATTTACATGCTAAAATGCAGAAATGAGCATAGACCTGTCCAGGGTCTTAATCTTAAGGTAGTGCAGGCCAAGCTTTGATCATACAGAGTTTATTTAAGAAGTGCTAGAGATTGACTCAGGGAGTGCTGAGCTATATCACTACCCCTTTTTATTTCTTATTTGGAGATTAGGCTTTGCAGGCTGGCTTTGAACTTGTGATCCTCCTGCCTTAGCCTCCTAAGTGGGTGGGATTACAGGCATGTGCCACAACCCCCTGCTGAGTATATTTATTTATTAACTGCTGACTTAACATCCTTTTCTACATTATCTGTTATTTATTTTTGGGTCAGTTTCTTTTGATTTAAAAAAATATTTTTTGTTATATTTTTCTTTTGTTTATATTTTTCCTGCTTTGTTTTGGTAATTGTTTTGTTTTGGTTTTGTTTCTTGAATCAGGGTCTCACTGTGTAATTCAGGCTGGCCTCAGAATCGAAGCAATCTGCCTGCTTCAGCCTCCCAACTGCTGGGATTATAGGCTCGCATCATCACACCTGGCCATTCAGGGATGGGTTTTTTTAATTTCCTTGAAATATTTTTGGATTTGGTAAAAACCAGTTCTGGTAACTTAGAATCAGTTTAATTTTTAAGATTTTGTTAGAGTGGGTCCAGAAAATATTTATGATAAGGCTAATTTGGGCTTCTGGTTTAGTCAGCTTTCTGTCAGTGTAACAGAATACTTAACACTATTAACTTAGAAAGACTTGATTCTGCCTCGTAGCTTTGGAGATTACTATCATGATAGGTGACCAGTGCTTTGTGCCTCTGATGAGGGCATTGCATGGTGATCAGAGTAAGGGCATTGTAAAACTACTTCACTCAGGTTCAGGAAGCAAGATGGAGGAGGCAGCTGAAGGATGTGGAGTCCCACAGGCCCTTTCAAGGGTACCTGCCCAGTGATCTAAGGACTTCCCATGGGCCCTACTGTCTTAGGGCCCACATTGCTTTCCAGTAGTGCCACTCTGAGGAGCAGGCCTTTAACACATGGACCTTTGGTGGACATTTAGCATCTGTGGTGGATTGCCAGCTAATGGTCAACTTGTTATGCCCAGCTGAGCTGAACTAGTGTGGTGTTGGGTATGGGAGGCCCAACTGAGGATTGTTGCTGGCAGCATAAGAGGCAGAACTGAAGAATCCATTAGGAGACTGTTAAGGAAGCTGTTTGGAGAAGCTGTTGGGAGCTGTTGGAAGCTGCTGGTGGTTGTTCTGGATATTCTTCTGGAGAAGCTTGTTGCATTGGCTTTCCTGATGTCAACTTGGTTTTCCTTGTCAAAGGAGCGTAAGACTTCACTGTCACCTAGGATGACTGTGGCACTTTCCCAGGGAGCTCTGGTTCTCTTTTTGAGCATCACTTTCTGGCTCTAGGGCAGATCCCTTAGCCTGCTAGCATACGTCCTTATTCCATTGGTGCAGACTTTCCAGCTTCCATCACTGACCTTTGTGCATTCCCAGCACAGATCTGTGAAACAGACCTGCATGAAATATCGTCACAGGCTCTATCTAGGCCTCCAGTTGGACTTGTGGAAGGCATTGTTATGAAAGTTTTCAGGTGGACTCATGCAGGACATACCATGGGATCCAGGGCCTCAGCTAGTCTTTGGTCTTTAGTATGTGGACAGATTTCCTGTACTTTTTGTATATGAATCTTTCAGTGATAAATTATAAAATATTCTTATGTGTACAATGTTGTACTGTTCCCCTTGCAAAAAAAGAACCACCACTACCAACAACAAAAACCACCCCAAACTACGACAACATCCTAACTATACAGCCCTGCTATAGATTCAGCACTACTCTGGACTTTAATCAATATCTAGCATTTTAAGGGTGTTTCAATGTTGGCTGTTGGGAACACAAACTAATTCTAGTTCTATTTGCCTACTGGTGATTATTCTGCCTCCTTTTAAAATGGCTTTTCTCCAGTGTCAGATAGTTTACATATATATACAGGTCAGCACTTAGCCAAAGGCTTGGAAGTTCCTTCTGCAGATATCCAGAGCTCCCTTTTTGGTGCAGCTTTTTCTTTTCTTCCCCCACTCAGTATTCAGTACTGGCAATTCTAGTTACCTTAGCCTTTGCAAGCTCTGTCTTTTAAATTTATGAAATCACCAAGCCTTGTGGTGAGGTCAGGACAGTCAGTCCAAAGTGTTTGGGCATTTATAGGCCCATCTTTCTTATTGTTTTCTTAGGAAGCGCTGTCTTGCTTTGCCTTTTGACTTTATTTTAGGCAGGAAGGGAAACCTTTTTGCTGTTAGTCTCATTGTTGGAAGCAAGTCTGTCTCTCATTGTCTCACTGTCCATGTTCATCCCCTTACCAATCATAAATTCTCTTCTCTGTCAAAATCACTAGCTTCAATTTTATTTTTCTTTTGTAGTAGGGATCGAACTCAAGACCTTGCGCTTTCCAGGCAGGTTCTTATATGCTGAGCTATCTCTCTGACAATATATTTTTTTCTTCTAATACATTTTTCACTCCTTTATTCCTTTCTTGCTTCCAGCTACACTCCAGGTTAAGCCTTACTTTCCTAATCTCCTGTGCAGCTGAATGTTTTTGGAAACACTTACATATACAATTGTGTGTATGTGTGTGTGTGTTTTGTGGTACCGGAGATTTGAACTCAGGCCCTTGCACTTGCCAGGAAAGCACTTATTCCACTGAGCCATCTCCCTGACCCCTACAATTGTGGTATTTTGCCTTAAGTTCATGACCACAAACTGTAAGCAAGCCCAATCATATTGCATGTCTGTCCTCATTTTCTCTTCCTTTTCCTAGATATTTATTTCATATTTTTCTCTCGAAATCACAGCATCTCCCTCCCCCCTTACTGTCTCCTACTTCATTGCCACCATTTCAGTTCAAGTTACCATCGTTGCCCATCTTGCCTTCTATTTCTACATCCAGTTTTACTCTTTATTCCTTGCGTTATATTAACATAATAAAAAGAGTTCTATTTCTTGTGTCAACCAAGAGCCTTGGCACTGAGCTATATTTCTGACACATTCTTAAGTTTTTTTGAGACAGGGTCTCACTAAGTCGCCAACCCGCTCAGGCTGCAGCCTAGCTTGGGATCCTCCTGCATAAGCCTCCCAGATTGCTGGGAGCACATGTTTGCACCACCATACCTGGCCTCTTTGGTCTCTTTTAGTAGTTGTCCAGATCAAAGTAGAAGTCAAGTCTTTATAATGTCCTTCTGTGCACTACGAGGTTTAGCCCAGTAATCTCCAATAAGATGAGTTACTTCCCCAACCTTATCTGGTGTCTATATTTATTTGATTTACCTTAATTTCTTTGAATGTGTTCCTACCTGTGATCTGATTTCTCTGCTTAGAAAATTCTGTTGCAGGTATCACCCCATCAACATCTCTGGGTGACCTCTCCATCACTCCCTCATTGTTTGAGAGGAATGCCTATAAGAGAATTAGTTGTACTGTAAGGTGTGAAGAGTAGAGAGGCAGGCAAATGCTAGTCTCTTTGGTAGAAATGGGCCAGTGTATGAGGTAACTAGACTTGCTAGCAATTGCTCACATGCTTGCTATTCTGCATAATATTGAAAGAATTAATTCAGAAGAAAGTGGGTATCATATTAATAGCGAAGCCAACTGTGTAGACAGTCACAACTCAAGGTTCATAATTTGAAGGTTCTTTTCCTTATTATTATTGGATTTCCCTTTGTATATAAGTGTTCTGTAACTCAGTTACGATTTATTGAAAACCTTTTTATTTTAGTAAAAAATAGGTCAAAGAACTGCTCAGGTGTTGTTTTTAGAATGTATTTTAAAAGTTTATTAGAAAACATTCAATTATTAAGTTCCTCCTTTTTACTTAGGAGAAAGTGTATATATATATTTCAAGAAGAACAAAATTATTTTGTTACCTGGCCTTAACAAGATTTCAGGGCCCAGTGTTTGTCTCAACTTGGCTACTGCTGCTGTATCATTTTGGTTTGCACTCAGTATATGTATCCCAGGCTGGATTCAAACAAGATGATTCTCCTGCATCAGCCTCCTGAGTGCGGTATTGTAGACATGTGCTACTGTGTCTGGCTCTCATTTGTAATTGCAGAATTTATACAGTTTAATTTTATAAATTGACAAAAGTACTTACAGAAATAGACTTAGGTGAAATTAGAAAATAGTTTATCAGAGAGTATTTTTCTTGTCATAGTCAAGGATTTTTAACAGTTCTCTCCCTAATTCTTTCATATTTATTTGCCTTCTCTTTGTTAAGGAAGAGTAAAGACATGAGTTATAGGAAAATAGTAGTAAAAAAAAAAAAGTATTGTGAAGCCAGATATATAGTACAGAAAGCACAAATCACAGAATAATCTGGGTGAATTTCTGCTGATTCACTGATGCTTTGAGGAGAAAAAACTATCTACTTGATTCACCAGTTGCTAAGGGTAAGAAGCAGGACTAATCCTGGTGCTGGCTTTTGAGTGGGTCTCTTCTGTGGCTCCTCACGTTCACTCTGTGTGATTGATGCAGGGTCTTAGAGCAGGGCAGTGTAGTACCACTTAGGTGAGCTATGAAGATGTAAGAAGCACCATGTGCTTTGACCTTTTTTTGTACTAGGGATGAACCCAGGGGATCATGCTTTGTGAACAAGCACTTTGCATTGAACTAGCTACATCCTAGTCCTTACTTTCACTCTTGTATAACTATAGTGCTATTAATAGTTCTTAACCATTTTGGATCATAGGCCCATGAGTGAGTGAGTGAGTGAGTGAGTGAGTGAGTGAGTGAGTGAATTAACTAATTTATTTAGTTATTTGTTGGTACTGGGAATTAAAGCCAGGGAGTGCTTCCTCACTGAGCTACATCCTCAGCTGTTCTCTGACAGAATCTGAATTGCCCAGGCTGGCCTCAAACTTGTGATCCTTTTACCTCAGCCTTCCAGGTGGCTGGCTGGTAGGATGCCACACCCAACTCCTCAAACATTTTTATATAATTTTATCATGAATTTGATATTGATGAGTATATTTATTAAGATATTATAACCTGTAGGACTATAGTAGGTTTTAGACATATATTCGTGAAATCACTAATCCAGGTGATTTTAATGTAGTTTGTTATACCATATCGTAGGTTGTATGCCATATGTTTTTTTGGGGGGGGGTTCTTTTTGAGACAGGGTTTCACTGTGCAGTTCAGGCTGACCTTGAACTCAGGTTGTGGCCCTGTCTGACCTCAAACTCAGCAATCCTATTGCTTCAGCCTCCTGAGCACTGGGATTACTGGTGTGAGCCACCATCTCCTGTTTGTCATACCATATTTTGAGAAAGTGCTTCCGAGTTATAATTTCAGGGAGTTTGCAAATTTCCTGCAGTTAGCACCTGAACAGGTTAATCTGTAATAAGTGCTGGGGTCTGTATTTCAGTGACAGAGTGCTTGGCCTAGTGCTGCTGGTGTAGGCCTCAAAACCAAAACAAATTCTGGTACATAGGAAGATAAAAGACTTCTGTTGAACTTTATTGGTCAAAAGTAAATCACATAGCCACATTTAAGTTGGAAAGGGATAGCATTATTTAGTAACACATTTCGTTTGGGGAATATGATTAATTGGTGATTGTTTTGTTTTGATGTTGAACCGCTGTCACATTCTTGGGGTAGGCTGTGTATGAGTACAAGCAATCACTGTTTTGCTATATTTCTTGTTTGATTTGCTAATTGTTTAGCTCTTTACATTTATATTTTGTGGTAAGATTATCCTAGAATTTCCATTTATTTTCTCTGTTCTCTAATTTCATGGAAAGATTTTGTTAGCATTATGAAGCGAGATTAGAGTCCCACTAATGGGTATCCTGCATCAAGGGTTCTACATGTGCAGATTCAACTAACTTTACATTGAAAATATTTTAAAATGTATAGATTTTAAAATGTATTGACTTTTGTCATTTCCTAAACATAGTATCACAACTATTTACATAGCATTTATGTTGTATATTAGGCATAAGTCATCTAGAGATGATTTAAAGTCTATGTAGGAAATAGGCAGACATTGTCATTTTAAATAAAAGACTTAAGTATTTACAGATTTGTGTATCTGCGGAGGATCCTGTAGCCAGTTCCTTTAGTCCCTTGTGGGTACCAAGAGACAATTGTAATTTTTAATGAGCGGATTAGGCCCACTACACAGGATCCACTCTTCCCATAATTATCACCCTCACTTATACCAATTAGGAAGGCTCAATGAATTTATTGAAAGCTGTAATCATGGTTGCTGTTTGTTAGGGGAAATATCTAGATTAATATCAGCCAAAGGAAGAGAACTGTCAGGCAAATTCAGGAGATTTGCAGAGTGTGTTCCTGTTGTCCTCTCCCTGTGTAGTCAGCAGATGTTTATCTGCTGGCATAATGTGTGACTTACATGGGCAAATAACACCAGATAGGGAGGCTCTTCCATCTTCTGTTGTTCAGAGTTGTTAGGAACTTCCTCACATAAACACGACTGATTGCTCACATGGGTAATTTCAGTCTCCAGGTTGGCTAATACCATGACTCAAATTTCTCCTTCTAAGACCTTATAGGCCTGGCTAGTTCCTTCTCTAACTCATGTTAAGAATATCCAGTATGTGGAGCCGGGCGTGGTGGCGCATGCTTGTAATCCCAGCACTCGGGAGGCTGAGGCAGGAGGATTGTTGTGAGTTCGAGACCAGCCTGAGCTACAAAGTGAGCTTAAAGCCAGCCTGAACTGCATAGCGAGACCCTGTCTCAAAAAGACAAAAAAAAAAAAAAGAATATCCAGTATGATTCAAGGTCCCCAGGCAAGCAGAGAAACAATTAAATGACTTGCCTAGATCATCTGTTGAAAGCCAGAGGATGGGCAACACATTCTCTTTGATCAAGGCCAAATTCTTCACAAAAGTTTTTTTGAGACAGGGTCTAAATATGTAGTCCAGACTGGCCTTGAGCTGGTAATCTTCCTGCCTTAGCTTCCCAAGTGCTGGCATGAGCTGACATGCTCTGTTTAAGCCCTAACCTCACCTCTCTACTCGTTCTGAGGATCAAATTTAGAACCTCATACCTAGGCACATGCTCTACATGAAGCTACAGCTGTAGGTCCAATGTGATTTCTCGATCAAAGTTAAACCTATAGGGTTTCAATGATGGGAAATTCTTTCTTTTTAAGTTTGAGTCTAGTAGCCACCCATGGGGGTACATAGCTGTAATCCTAGCATTCTGGGAGGCCGAAGGAGGATGACCAAAGGTTCAAGCTCTGCCTGGACAGCTTAATGCCGAGTACACAGCTTAGTGAGAAAGTCCTGGGTTCAGTCCCCAGAGTGTGTGCACATATGCACACACATGCATAAATCCCTGCATGCTCTTTTAAAAATTATACTTTTGATTCTACTGTATTTAAATTTAACTACTTTTTTTTTTTTTTTTTTTAAAGAATAAAGGTTCTCTTCAATTTGAAGACAAGTGGGATTTTATGCGTCCAATTGTTTTGAAGCTTTTACGCCAGGAATCTGTTACAAAACAACAGTGGTTTGATCTGTTTTCGTAAGTAATCCATTAATTTTGTTTGCTAACATTACTAAAATTTGATGTCTTTCTATGCTTTTAAGAAGTATACAATTCTAGGTGCCGGGGAAATGCCTCAGTAGAATAAACACTTCCCTATTCTAGATGGTCTGTTTAACTCTCCAAAATTAATAGTTGTAAAATAAATTTTAAGAATTAATAGTTGTTTTGAGGTTTGCCAACATCTCTCCCCGGTTCAGGTTTTCTAGGTGGACTCATAGGACTGAATAAACAGACACACACACACACACACACACACACACACACACACACACACACACCCCTATTTATTTATTTTGTATTTTAGGGAAGGGTCTATAGGGTGTTCAGGGTCTCACCACTAGATTGGACTCCTAATGATCCTCCTGTTCATAGCCTCCCAAGAGCTGGGATTGCAGGTGTGCACACCACACCCAGTCTCAATTGCCTCTCAGTGCCCTGGGGGTGGGGGCCTCACGGCAGACTCACTGATGGAACTCCTGGCCCTTGAGCCTGCTTGCAGGCACTTTAATCTACTGAGCTATTTGACCAGCTCCTATAGTACAGGGAAAGGATACCAGCTGAAATCAGTAAAGGGTCTGGGCATGGTGATACACCTATAATCCCAGCACTCAGGAGGCTGAGGCAGAAGGATCACTGTGAATTCAAGGCTAGCCTGAGCTACATAGTAAGACCTTGCCTTAAAAAGAATAAATAAACAAAGCAAAGTCAGTGAAAGGAAATAGCACCCCCTGGACAAGGTGAGACTAGGGGGATAAACACGGATTTGGCTTCCAGGGTGGTCACTCATACATAGGACATGATTTCCCCAACAAGAAGGACTGGTAAGGTGTGATATGTTGTCTACAATAGAGAACTTACAGAGTCAGTGTCCAGGGTTCACATGGAAGCTGGTCACACAGTCTGTGTCTGGCATATACCAGCATCTCAGAAAGAGGACAGATGTTTGGTGTGAACTATATTGTTTATATAAACAACTTAGGTACATGAGCACTATTAACTTTCAGGAAAATTTTATAGAAGTGTATGAAATGTGTTGAGCATTTAGTGCCAGTGAAAGGCTAACCTTATAAACAGGCTTTTCTGAGGAATACAGTCTCAGGTCATGGCATTTTGGACAAAATGGCTTTGTAGATAAATTGTTAGTGAGCCCCCACACCACAGAGCAAGACCGACCTATAGTACTGATCTCAGTTGCACCTCTTAGGGGTTTTGGACTTAAAATAAATCCCATTAACTGTAAAGTTTACCTTCGAAAACTGAAGATTTTTCTCCTTTATTTTTATATAAAGTTTTTTTTTTTTTTTTTTTTTTTTTTTAATTTTTTATTTAAGGAAAGTGACCTGAGGCATCAGTTTAGTAAAGAGCCAGTAAAGTGAGGCAAACATTCATGCTGCTCAGGGTGCATACACAAATAAGTGTAATCTTTGAAATCATATAGGATATCCCTGAAAACAAAGAGTTTTTACATTGTTAGGGTTCCCCAAACAAGATGTGTTAGTCACTTGGTGCCAGTTAACAAGGTCCCCAGTTGGATTTCCACTTTGGGGCTTTACTCTCAGGTTCTCAGTCCAGTCCAAAATTCACTTCAGACCTTGGTTTCAGGTGGACTTACGTGGGTGCACTTAGTTCTCAGTGGTTTGCTCATCCTGCACAGCAGTTAATGTCTCACTGGAGTGAAATGCCTAGAGTTTTGCGCTCTGTGGATGGGACAAAGCCAGGCCATGCCCTGGTGCTTCCCAGTCAGTGCTACTGGCACAAGTATGTGCTTGGCAGTAGGTTTGAGTTCAAGAGACAAACAACTTAGAAAAACAGCAAGGGCATTTCCTTTAGAAAGAGGGGCAAGCTTGTAGGAATAGTTTTGAAAAGCAAAAATCACTACTATCGTTTTGTTTCTTTTTGCCTACCTAGGTGCTGTGTTTTGTTTTTCCTCTCTTACAGAGTCAGCGTTTTCTGTTTGGTAGTAAGTCTTCTGTCACCCCTCTCCCCTCATCATACAGATTTTTAATAGGGATAAAAACATTTTAGGGGCTGGAGGCTCAGCAGGTTAAATGCTTGCCTGGCAAGCACAAGATCCTGACCCCCCCAAAAAAAAAATTTTTTTTTTTTTTTTTTTTAAATGTATTTGGTTGTTAACAGGATCTCCTTACTACACAGCTTGGACTCATAGTGATCCTCCTGTTTTCAGTCTTCCCAGTGCTGGGATTACAGGTGTGTACCACTATGTGCATACTCTGTGGCCGGCTCAGCTCAGCCTGCCTGTTGGTGGGACTGGTGGAGCATGTGGTGCTAGGGTTTGAACCACAGTCCCTGCACTTGGCTAAGCTTACCTAAGCATGCGCTTTAGTCTGCTAAGCTTTCTCGCCAGCCCTCAGGCATTTTTAACGGGAAACAGTTTTAGTACTCAACTAGAAAGACATGTTTTTAAATTGAACAGGATGAAATTTTTCAAAATGAGTTTGTTATTTCTCACCTCTTTTTTTTCTGATATATATATATATATATATATATATATATATATATATATATATATATATATATATATATATTTTACTGCCTAGTCTAGAAAAAAAAAATCACTTCCTTTCTGGGGACTGCTATATTTGATAGCCAGTGGGCTTATCAGAATGGTTTAGAGGAAAGTCATAGAAATAGGTTACTAATCCATTGTTGCAATAGAAAGCTGAACACGAATCAGTAATGGTGAGACACAAGTCCAAAGCATGAGGATTAGTGAAGAGATTTTATGATGTATTCTTTTCTGACTTGGAACTTTTGGCAGGAATGCAAGTTAAGAATATAGTGTTAGGGCCAGGGAGATAGCTCAGCAGTTTAAACTCCTGCTTGGCAAGCACAAGGACCTGGGCTTGCAAGGACCTGAGTTTGATTGCTGGACCCAATTCAATGCCAGCCCCTCCCAAGGCACACCAAGCTGACCACTGAAACTGGGCATGGTGGCGCACACCTGTAATTCTAGCACTAGGAGGCTGAAACAGGAAGATCACTACAAGTCTGAGCTGCATAGCAAGACACTGTACCAAATACATTTTTTAAAAAAATGCAGTTACTCTTTGTATCAGATATATAGAACCAAGTTGTACTTTGACTTTGGATGGTCTCATCAAAGGTGAAGCACTTTTCTAAGGGCGTCTGTAACTGTTGAGATAGTTCAGCCAGAAATCATGATGTTCAGTTTTATGAATACATAGTAGGAAAGTCTTACCGTCTGTAAAGCAGAGTCCTATTTATTGTATGCCTGCTTTCTGTTGATCACAGCTTGTGGTAAGGTTGTACTAGCCCATCATCACAATGAGATTTCAATTTAGTGCCAGGCCAGGCAATTAAAAATGTGTGAGTTCAGGATTCTGGGAAAGCCTTCAGCTTTTCTTTGACTGTAGCAAAGCTAAGATGCTGCAGATCTCAGAGTCATATTCTAGTCCAAGTGACAAGCAATAGTGTCTTTAAATGCTTTTTATTTATTTTGTCCAGTCATAGGGTCCAAAGTGACCCACTAAAAAAATATGCCTGTCTCACTGGACAACCTGATTTCACAAGAGTTGAATTACTTGTGTGTTGGATTTTTGTTTTTGGTTTGGGTTTTTTTTTTTTTTTTTTTTGGTGGAACCAGGGATTGAACTCGGACCTTTGCACTGCCAAGGAAGCGCTTATTTCACTGAACCATCTCCCTGGCCCCTTGTGTTTGTTTTTGTACTGGGAATTGAAGACCATGCAGGCGCTGTGCTGCTGAGCAATATCCCCTGCCCTTAGAGGAGTTCAATAGCAACAAAGAAGTGCTTTTTAAAAATTTAATAAAAAAAAATTTTTTTCCCTTTACCAAAAATCAGTTAAACTTGAAAATTGTATTTGTTTGAAGATTTCCTTCATTTACATCTCCTTTTTGCAGACAATACATAAAAGTACCAGTAAATATCATCCATTGCAGTCTTATTCTGTTTTCTGTACTCAGAATTTAAATTCAAATTTCATTAATCGAAAACAATGGATCCCGCTTTTCTAAGTAACTTTTCCTGATTTAGGTGATTCTTCTAGCATTAATGAAACAATAAGTGTATAAACTACATTAGTTTTTAATCATCTATCATATCTAAGTGTAGTAACTGTAAGCACGGATTACAAAGCTTCTTTGTACCTCATTTTTTCTTAATTGTAAGGTTATTCAAACTTCTAGCATTAAATTCAGTTTATAAAATTAGTGGTATGGTTATTGAGAGATTCTAACTTGAATGCAAAGAGCAGGCAAAGACAGGCCAGTGGTGGTGAACCTATGGCATATGTGCTGCAGCAGGCTGTTAGTGTCATTGAAAGCTCTGAGTTCACTGCCTAGACTACCTTAAACAATGGGCCAGCCCTAGGCTCTGATTGAAATACTAGTTTCTGGGCTGGCCAGATAGCTCAGTGGATTAAAGTACCTGCTCAAGCAGACAGAGGCACCTGCCTCACTGATCCCATCCCTGGCGCCCCTGAGACTTGCAGTTGAGACTGGGCGTGGGCGCACACACCTGTATTCCCAGCCCAGCACTTGGGAGGCAGAAAACAGGAAGATCACTACTTAATTGTCCAGTTAGCCATGGAAGACACCTGTAATTCCAGTATTTGGGACACTGAGTTAGGAAGATTGCTGAGAGTTAGAAGTCAGCCTCAGCTATATACTGAGTTCAAGGTTAGCAAGACCCTGCCTCAAGAAAAAAAAAAAAAAATGAAATTCAGTGAAATAATGAAATAAATATTGGCAGTGCAACCCAAACTCACCTTTGGAAATTTCTGTTTCTTTTTTTTACAGTACTGTGAATTTAACACAGGGTCTGGTGCATGCTAGGCAAGTGCTCTATTACTGAGCTACATTCCTGGCCTGTTTTAATTTAATATTTTTATTGGTTTGAATGTTTGATTGTGGTATTGGGGCTTGAAGCTGGGACCTTTGCTCTGTTCTACATCCCCAGTCTTCCTGGTTTTTGAGACAGGATCAGTATGGGTTTGAACTCACCATTCTTCTCTCTCAGCCTCCCTGAATGCTGATATTATAGGTGTGCACCACCACACCTGGCTTTTTGGGAAGTTTAAAGCCTTTTCTTTTTCTACCAAAAAAAACCCAAGATAAATCAAAGACATGTCTTAGGCTTATTATCTCTGCCATCACTTCAGTTATGGCAGAAGTGATGGCTGCATGGCCAGAAGTAGCCAGGAGATTGAGAGCGCCAGTTCCTATGAGGTTGAATTGGTAATTTTCAGTTTTTATGGGCAACTTTTACTCTTCACTGCAAACAGAAACTCAGCTAATGTTTCAGTCATGAAAGGAGCAAACGATTGTCATTCTGTTCCTTCACCTGCCTTGTGAGTCCAGCTTCTCGTGTAACTTGTGGAGCAGTCTCAAGGTGACCCCTAGGTTCAGTGACTGTCATATAGGACTCGCCATGTAGTTGTATTGATAAATATGACTTGTTACATTGAAGAATAGCAAGTGGTGAAGTTAAGAGACAATAGGCACAACATTTCAGATATCCTCTCCCAGAGGAATCACACTAGGTGGCTTAATTCTTAGTGACAAATTTTGAAAACATGTTTGTAACGTTTTCTATCAGAGAAGCTTATGAGAGATTTAGTGCTTAGTGTTTTTTATTTGGAGCTGGTTGTGTAGCAGCCTCTGTGTGGCAGAAGGAAGAGAAGGAAAGAAAATGTTCAAAATATGCCACATTGTTTGTGTAAAGTTTAAACACAGTGAGCTGTTCTTATCAAGGAATGGTGGGAAATTCAAGTTCTTGGAAGCTAGCCAAGTGACAACTTTGCAGATAGGTCTAAAGATAGTAGTTTCAAGCCTGAAATGGTAACCTTTTTCTGTGAATACTTTTGTCAATGAGTTTTAGATGTGTAACTACACGACCAGACTGGTGGGATTATAGGTATACACCACTGTACTCAGAAAAATACTCTTAATTTCTTAAATAACAAGAACTTACTGCATAGTATTAATACTCATAATTTTTGGCCTTTGAGGAAAAAACGTTTAAGAAGAAATAGCTGATTTTTATGGATAGCTAATATAGTCATATTTATAGCATTAATAGAAAAATATAGCATTGATGTGCTTATAACATTTAATTTATAACATTAATAGATATATATTTGAATAAACTGTCTTTTGCATGAATGTTGAATGTGATAGCATTGTTGTTTAGTCTTTGTTGATACATATAGAATAATGCTCTCCATACTCTTGATTGGGAAAAGTAGCATAGAGCACTGATATTCTCTGCTTCAGGTACACTCCTAAGCTGAAATATCAGTAACCTTCTACCAGTTAGAGTAGTGGCATCAATACAGTGTTATAAAGAATCCTTGATTTCCTTGGAATATCTAATGCACTTTGGTGCTTTGGAGTATTCCAGTATGTATTTCTTCTAGGTAAAAGGATTCCTGTTTATTTTACCATAGTATCACAAAAGTTGCAAGACTTACAGTAATTAAAATCTTTCTAAATTTTTTTTACTAATAAATAAATTCTGAGACTGTCCCTTGAGTTTCCTGGGCTGGACTTAAATTTGTGATCCATTTGCCTCAGTCTCCCAAGTGGCTGGGGTTACAGTCTTGCATCACCTTATCGTATCTGACCTGCTTTTGACCATTATAATTTTTTTTTTTTTTTTTTTTTTTTTTAGGTATAACATGGAACATGTTTTTTCCATGAAGTATTGAGATACTAAACCCTAAGTCCATACACAATATGAAGAAGAAAAGAAAAATTTAAAAAAAAATAGGAATGAACACTTACATATATTTACAGAGATATTTAGAAATCCATCTATATGCAGCATAGTAGCATTGTAGCATGACTGTCTTGTGACTTTTTTTTGTCTTATTTTTCATTTACTACCCTTTAAAAAAAGGCAGTATAGTAATAGCTGGAATGTCATGACAAGAAGTACATATTTAGAAGACCAGAATGGCGGGCATTTGGAGTGTGACCTTTCTATTACACTTTGTTAAATTCAGTGCTGTTGCTTGGTTCACAGGTATCAGCATATATAATTAGTTGGGGTGAGAATCCTACCACTTAACTGCTAGTTTCAAAAATCTCCTGATGTTTCTCAGGATCATTGTCTTACCCATCTAGTTTGTATAAGTGAATGGTCTTGCCTCTGTCATGTTTCTCAGAGTTTCTCTTTGCCCTCTCCTCATTGTCCAGTCCTCAAGTTCTTATTGTGTTATATATTTCTATTTGCAATTCTTCTTTTGAGTTATACTAGAGAGACTATATGATATTTGCACATGTGGGTCTGTTTATTTTGCTTATAAGTATGTCTTCAAATGGCATCCATTTAAATATGAAGGCTTTAGGGCCGGGTGTGGTGGCACATGCCTGTAATCCCAGCACTAGGGAGGCTGAGGCAGGAGGATTGTTGTGAGTTCGAGACCAGCCTGGCCTATAAAGTAAGCTCGAGGCCAGCCTGAACTGGATAGTGAGACCCTGTCTCAAAAAAGACAAGAATAAAAAGATAAGTAAGCAACTACACTCTTAATTCACTGATAAGAGATATCTGCTAAAATAATATCTGTAAATATAATATCATGTATGCACCTTGTACAATACCAAAACGTTATGAAAACAGTTTGCAATGTATTAATTCATCGAATCTGTATGGTTAAGGTGTCTTGAAACTGTCTGATTGACATTTGTATTTTAATAAA